>JAZDUA010000641.1:295000-477500 GCA_038098605.1 Gryllus longicercus
TAGAGCGAGAGAGAGCGATAGAGCGAGAGAGAGCGATAGAGCGAGAGAGAGCGATAGAGCGAGAGAGAGCGATAGAGCGAGAGAGAGCGATAGAGCGAGAGAGAGCGATAGAGCGAGAGAGAGCGATAGAGCGAGAGAGAGCGATAGAGCGAGAGAGAGCGATAGAGCGAGAGAGAGCGATAGAGCGAGAGAGAGCGATAGAGCGAGAGAGAGCGATAGAGCGAGAGAGAGCGATAGAGCGAGAGAGAGCGATAGAGCGAGAGAGAGCGATAGAGCGAGAGAGAGCGATAGAGCGAGAGAGAGCGATAGAGCGAGAGAGAGCGATAGAGCGAGAGAGAGCGATAGAGCGAGAGAGAGCGATAGAGCGAGAGAGAGCGATAGAGCGAGAGAGAGCGATAGAGCGAGAGAGAGCGATAGAGCGAGAGAGAGCGATAGAGCGAGAGAGCGATAGAGCGAGAGAGAGCGATAGAGCGAGAGAGCGATAGAGCGAGAGAGAGCGATAGAGCGAGAGATAGCGATAGAACGAGAGAGAGCGATAGAGCGAGAGAGAGCTATAGAGAGCGATAGAGCGAGAGAGAGAGCGATAGAGCGAGAGAGAGAGCGATAGAACGAGAGAGAGCGATAGAGCGAGAGAGAGCGATAGAGCGAGAGAGAGCGATAGAGCGAGAGAGAGCGATAGAGCGAGAGAGAGCGATAGAGCGAGAGAGCGATAGAGCGAGAGAGCGATAGAGCGAGAGAGAGCGATAGCGAAAGAGAGCGATAGAGCGAGAGAGAGCGATAGCGAGAGAGAGAGATAGAGCGAGAGAGAGCGATAGCGAGAGAGAGATAAAGCGAGAGAGAGCGATAGAGCGAGAGAGAGCGATAGAGCGAGAGAGAGCGATAGAGCGAGAGAGAGCGATAGAGCGAGAGAGAGCGATAGAGCGAGAGAGAGCGATAGAGCGAGAGAGAGCGATAGAGCGAGAGAGAGCGATAGAGCGAGAGAGAGCGATAGAGCGAGAGAGAGCGATAGAGCGAGAGAGAGCGATAGAGCGAGAGAGAGCGATAGAGCGAGAGAGAGCGATAGAGCGAGAGAGAGCGATAGAGCGAGAGAGAGCGATAGAGCGAGAGAGAGCGATAGAGCGAGAGAGAGCGATAGAGTGAGAGAGAGAGCGATAGAGCGAGAGAGAGCGATAAAGCGAGAGAGAGCGATAGAGCGAGAGAGAGCGATAGAGCGAGAGAGAGCGATAGAGCGAGAGAGAGCGATAGAGCGAGAGAGAGCGATAGAGCGAGAGAGAGCGATAGAGCGAGAGAGAGCGATAGAGCGAGAGAGAGCGATAGAGCGAGAGAGAGCGATAGAGCGAGAGAGCGATAGAGCGAGAGAGAGCGATAGAGCGAGAGAGAGCGATAGAGCGAGAGAGAGAGCGATAGAGCGAGAGAGAGAGCGATAGAGCGAGAGAGAGCGATAGAGCGAGAGAGAGCGATAGAGCGAGAGAGAGCGATAGAGCGAGAGAGAGCGATAGAGCGAGAGAGAGCGATAGAGCGAGAGAGAGCGAGAGAGCGATAGAGCGATAGAGGGCGATAGAGCGAGAGAGAGCGATAGAGCGAGAGAGCGATAGAGCGAGAGAGAGCGAGAGAGAGAGTGATAGAGCGATAGAGGGCGATAGAGCGAGAGAGAGCGATAGAGCGAGAGCGATAGAGAGAGCGATAGAGAGCGATAGAGAGAGCGGTAGAGAGAGCGGTAGAGAGAGCGGTAGAGAGAGCGGTAGAGAGAGCGGTAGAGAGAGCGGTAGAGAGAGCGGTAGAGAGAGCGGTAGAGAGAGCGGTAGAGAGCGGTAGAGAGAGCGGTAGAGAGCGGTAGAGAGAGCGGTAGAGAGAGCGGTAGAGAGAGCGGTAGAGAGAGCGGTAGAGAGAGCGGTAGAGAGAGCGGTAGAGAGAGCGCGATAGCGAGAGAGAGCAGTAGAGAGAGACAGCGGTAGAGAGAGAGAACGGTAGAGAGAGAGCGGTAGAGAGCGATAGCGAGAGCGAGAGAGCGATAGCGAGAGAGCGATAGAGAAATAGCGGTAGCGAGAGAGCGATAGAGAAAGAGCGGTAGCGAGAGAGAGAAAGAGCGGTAGCGAGAGAGAGAGAAAGAGCGGTAGCGAGAGAGAGAGAAAGAGCGGTAGCGAGAGAGAGAGAAAGAGCGGTAGCGAGAGAGAGAAAGAGCGGTAGCGAGAGAGAGAAAGAGCGGTAGCGAGAGAGAGAAAGAGCGGTAGCGAGAGAGAGAGAGAAAGAGCGGTAGCGAGAGAGAGAGAGAAAGAGCGGTAGCGAGAGAGAGAGAGAAAGAGCGGTAGCGAGAGAGAGAGAAAGAGCGGTAGCGAGAGAGAGAGAGAAAGAGCGGTTGCGAGAGAGAGAGAGAAAGAGCGGTAGCGAGAGAGAGAGAGAGAAAGAGCGGTAGCGAGAGAGAGAGAGAAAGAGCGGTAGCGAGAGAGAGAGAGAGAAAGAGCGGTAGCGAGAGAGGGAGAAAGAGCGGTAGCGAGAGAGAGAGAAAGAGCGGTAGCGAGAGAGAGAGAGAGAAAGAGCGGTAGCGAGCGAGAGAGAGAGAAAGAGCGGTAGCGAGCGAGAGAGAAAGAGCGGTAGCGAGCGAGAGAGAGAGAAAGAGCGGTAGCGAGCGAGAGAGAGAGAAAGAGCGGTAGCGAGAGAGAGAGAGAGGAAGAGCGGTAGCGAGAGAGAGAGAGAGAGAGAGAGAAAGAGCGGTAGCGAGAGAGAGAGAGAGAAAGAGCGGTAGCGAGAGAGAGAGAAAGAGCGGTAGCGAGAGAGAGAGAAAGAGCGGTAGCGAGAGAGAGAGAAAGAGCGGTAGCGAGAGAGAGAGAAAGAGCGGTAGCGAGAGAGAGAGAAAGAGCGGTAGCGAGAGAGAGAGAGAAAGAGCGGTAGCGAGAGAGAGAGAAAGAGCGGTAGCGAGAGAGATAGAGAAAGAGCGGTAGCGAGAGAGAGAGAGAAAGAGCGGTAGCGAGAGAGATAGAGAAAGAGCGGTAGCGAGAGAGAGAGAAAGAGCGGTAGCGAGAGAGAGAAAGAGCGGTAGCGAGAGAGAGAAAGAGCGGTAGCGAGAGAGAGAGAAAGAACGGTAGCGAGAGAGAGAGAGAAAGAACGGTAGCGAGAGAGAGAGAGAAAGAACGGTAGCGAGAGAGAGAGAGAAAGAACGGTAGCGAGAGAGAGAGAGAAAGAACGGTAGCGAGAGAGAGAGAGAAAGAACGGTAGCGAGAGAGAGAGAAAGAGAGGTAGCGAGAGAGAGAGAAAGAGCGGTAGCGAGAGAGAGAGAGAGAGAGAAAGCGGTACCGAGAGATAGAGAGAGAGAAAGAGCGGTAGCGAGAGATAGAGAGAGAAAGAGCGGTAGCGAGAGATAGAGAGAGAGAAAGAGCGGTAGCGAGAGATAGAGAGAGAGAAAGAGCGGTAGCGAGAGATAGAGAGAGAAAGAGCGGTAGCGAGAAATAGAGAAAGAGCGGTAGCGAGAGATAGAGAGAGAAAGAGCGGTAGCGAGAGATAGAGAGAGAGAAAGAGCGGTAGCGAGAGATAGAGAGAGAGAAAGAGCGGTAGCGAGAGATAGAGAGAGAGAAAGAGCGGTAGCGAGAGATAGAGAGAGAGAAAGAGCGGTAGCGAGAGATAGAGAGAGAGAAAGAGCGGTAGCGAGAGATAGAGAGAGAGAAAGAGCGGTAGCGAGAGATAGAGAGAGTGAAAGAGCGGTAGCGAGAGATAGAGAGAAAGAGCGGTAGCGAGAGATAGAGAGAGAAAGAGCGGTAGCGAGAGATAGAGAGAGAGAGAAAGAGCGGTAGCGAGAGAGAGAGAGAGAGAGAAAGAGCGGTAGCGAGAGATAGAGAGAGAGAAAGAGCGGTAGCGAGAGATAGAGAGAGAGAAAGAGCGGTAGCGAGAGATAGAGTGAGAGAAAGAGCGGTAGCGAGAGATAGAGAGAGAAAGAGCGGTAGCGAGAGATAGAGAGAGAGAAAGAGCGGTAGCGAGAGATAGAGAGAGAAAAAGAGCGATAGCGAGAGATAGAGAGAGAGAAAGAGCGATAGCGAGAGATAGAGAGAGAGAAAGAGCGGTAGCGAGAGATAGAGAGAAAGAGCGGTAGCGAGAGATAGAGATAGAGAAAGAGCGGTAGAGGGAGATAGAGAAAGAGCGGTAGAGGGAGATAGAGAAAGAGCGGTAGAGGAAGATAGAGAAAGAGAGGTAGAGGGAGATAGAGAAAGAGCGGTAGAGGGAGATAGAGAAAGAGCGGTAGAGGGAGATAGAGAAAGAGCGGTAGAGGGAGATAGAGAAAGAGCGGTAGAGGGAGATAGAGAAAGAGCGGTAGAGAGGTAGTTAAGAGATGAAGAGAGCGAGAAAGAGTGGTAAAGAGGCAGAACATAGGGGAATGTACAGAAAGCGAGAGAGATATCGAGAGCGAGTGGGAAGAAATTCGAGAAAGAGCAATGGAGAGAAGGGGGCAGGGCGGAGAGGGTAAATTGTAGGTGAAGTGTCTAGTAAAGTGAGGGCTCACAAAAGAACAGCGTGCACGAGCAAGCGGGAATTCGCCAGGGTTATTGACAAGCTCGGAGCGACGCGCGCCTCGCCGGGTGTGTGCAGCGATGTCCCACGGCACAGCCAGTGGCCGGAGGGGGCGGAGGCTCAGGTTTACGATGTGGGCGAACAGAACAACGCGGAAAGACGCCTCAAATCCGCTCCGAATCAAAAGAAAAAATAGCACAAAGGGGAAAGGCACTAAGAAGTAAGGCAAGAAAACACGCAAAGAGTAAAATGAAAAACACAAATAAATGAAGGTAAAGAAACGTCAGCTCGAGTGAAACGTTGCACACGTGATGAACGAGAGAGGTGGATCAGCGCTTCAACTGACTGACCGTCACTGCACTGCCCCTTACCGGGAGGTTCTACGGTTACACTCTCTATGGTGGCAGGATTTGCTAGCTTATCAGCTACCTTGTGGTTTCTCCTATCACTGCCTGGCGAATCCCGGAGCACTACCTTACCAAACAGCCACGAACCGCGCACGATCTTTCCTACCTGTTCGTTCTCTAACCTCACCACCTCACTCACAGACTAACGTGCTCTTCTCTACCGCACAAGACGAGAGTCCGGTCGGGAGCTTAGAGCCTGTCCCGGCTGCGGCGGCGCCCCGCAGGTGGGAGATACCTGGGTGAGGACAACCGCGTCAGCCGACGGTGAGTCGGCGTCGATCTCAGCATCCAGCGGAGAAAGATCACCGCCACCTCCAGATGAAGTTACATGCACCACACTTACGGGACTAATGACCTTACGAGTTGACGCGTCAGAAATCACGAACATGCAACCGATCAATCACAAGTGATGGAGATGGATGAAAGTGGAGTAACGAAGGATGGAAAGTAGACGCGATGAGGAACATATTACTTACTGAAGCTTTGATGAATAATTTGTGAGAGATCACAAAAGAGCATCGAGCTGGGTCACAGTAAGCGAGAAAACATAGATCTAAAAGCCCGACAGAAACGTGAATTCTAGAAAATTTTCGAGATTGGATATTGGACATTGGATATGGAAAATTATCCCAGATCGATTTGAATATTTATACTAATTTTACCAATCAAGTATTTCGAATTCTGCTTTGAAAATACATACTTTCGATAAAAATCTACATTTAATAAATGTTACTCTGCTAGCTACATTGTAAGCAATCACATATTTATCATTTTCATTGAATTAATACAGAAGCAAAACTTAAAAAATTCCAGAACCTATTAGTACAATTTAAAAATTAGAAAGAATATAATGAATTATTAATTACATTCGGTAGTTGTTGTAGAATAGCATAGAATATTTATTTTGCTTCTTAGAAATACGTAGAAATATTACCGGTGGTAGCGTTTTCTAACTAGTTACTACAAACACAAAACAAACATTAAAATATATACATATTACTTAATACAATTTTACTAAATTAATGTATGAACCCCATAATGCTGAAACTGACCTACTAATATAAAATTACATTAATATTTTTTTTTAATTTAACATACTCTAGTAAAATTACAACTTATTTAATCTAATTTTTCAATTTTTGACATCCTGTGGGAAAATCTCCAGCACTGTTGCAGGTAATTCGTTCCAATTTTATATTGTTCCTTTTACAATGAAAATTTACCTACACCTGTCTTTTGTTTTCTTTGCCCCTGCATGTGCACTTCGATCATCTTCCCCCCATTTCCTCTCACGGACAATATACAGTTCTAAAACTGAAGAATAGAAAAACTTGGATGATGCAAGAACCTTATTGCCTGCGTTCCAAAGAAAGGTACGTTGAGGTATCACAACGGCGAGAGTGGCGCGAGGCATCTAGGGTCGGAGCGCAGGCGCGTGGAGGCGGCGAACTGGCTGCAGGCGGCCGCGGCGGGGGGTGGGGGGAGGGGTGGGGGGAGGGGTGGGGGAAGAGGGTGAGATCAATCGGAATCGGTGGCGGAGAAGGAGACGAATCAGTTTGGGGTTGAGGCGACTTCCAGAAGGGGAAGCGCAGAAGGGGAAACGTTGAAAAGGGGCCCAAAGAGAAAGATGGCACAAAGAGGGCGGCAGAAGAGTAAAGCAAAGGATTGCACAGGCAGGCGAAATATGCGAATCGGACAGAAAGAATGTAGGTTGTAACGGGAATCGTGGACGATAGTGGCAGTTTGGAAGGGCCGTTTAGGCGAGAGTCAAGATGGAGGTAAGTGAAGAGAGAAAGAGGCGGGGCTAGGCGTGGTGAGGCGAGGTGAGGGGGGCAAGGGGGCGTGGCGGGGCGAGGGGAGCGAGGCGAAGTGAGAAGGGCGGGGCGAGGCGAGGCGATGCAAAGTTGGGGCGGCGAGGCGCCTCGCGGGCGGGAGGAGGAGGGCTCACAGCCTGGCGCCGTCGCCGCCGCGTGCCTCGGGGCGGGAGGCCGCCGCCATCCATGATGCATGAGGGGAGGAGCGCTGTCCGCTAAGGCGATTCTGATGGAGACGGATTCGCGCCTCCGCGTGACCCGACTGCGATCGACGCCGCCCTGCGCCTACCCGGCGGCGGGGGCGGGGGGCGCTGTGCTGGGCCAGGAGGGGCGGGCCTGGAGGAGCGGGCCAGGAGGAGCGGGCCAGGAGGAGCGGGCCAGGAGGGGCGGGCCAGGAGGGGCGGGCCAGGAGGGGCGGGCCAGGAGGGGCGGGCCAGGACGAGCGGGCCAGGACGAGCGGGCCAGGACGAGCGGGCCAGGACGAGCGGGCCAGGACGAGCGGGCCAGGACGAGCGGGCCAGGACGAGCGGGCCAGGACGAGCGGGCCAGGACGAGCGGGCCAGGACGAGCGGGCCAGGACGAGCGGGCCAGGACGAGCGGGCCAGGACGAGCGGGCCAGGACGAGCGGGCCAGGACGAGCGGGCCAGGACGAGCGGGCCAGGACGAGCGGGCCAGGACGAGCGGGCCAGGACGAGCGGGCCAGGACGAGCGGGCCAGGACGAGCGGGCCAGGGGCGGGGGGGGCGCTGGGCAAGGAGGGAGTGGGGGCGCTGTTCTGCCGGAGAAAGGTGTGGAGTCGTCCGGATGGCTGAGATCGCTACGGCAGTAGTATCGTAGTGCCGCCTCCGGCATGGTTGTATTTGGGTTTGTCCTGTCACCCCTCACCGTCACCATATCACATCATACAGTTAACCACACCGTTAATCCACAGTGGTCGCTAATGACATAGCTGTTGTGAACCCTTAAATAAATTTTAAAAACTAGAAAAGGTGTGTAGAGTGGTGTGGTGGGAAGGTGCGGGGAGAGTGGGCTGCGCGCTGTGGGAGGGATGGGCTGCGCTTCTGTCAGGGAGGAGGCTGTGGCCTCGACTCAAACGGCGCTTCTTGGAGCTGCGCCGGGAGCTTCCAAGATAAAACAACTCGCCAGAAGAAATGCGACGTTTAGTTTAATATTTCATTGCAGGTCTAATGGAAGTGGATAGCGCCGGCCAAGTTCCGCAGTCAGTTTGTTAAGAAGCGGCCTTCATCCCTTCTAAGCCTCTCGACCTTTTCGGGAACTAACGCGATCTTCGCAAGCGGCTTAGTAGTGTGATCGAACTGGCTGCGCGAGACTTTTCCAAGTGGCTGCTACAATCGATCGGTTTATTTTCTCTGGCAATACCAGACGTATGTCACAGCATTATCAAACAAGAGGTCACCTGGGGCTTGGACCTTCCTGCTTCCGAGTAAGATTTGGAGTTATACATAACTAGGGAGAGGATTTTATTATTTTTCCCTTTATACTTAAAAACAATGACGTTTAGTGTAGAAATTACTTTTAAGTTATGACTTCTGGAAATGACCCATTTTATGTCCTTTTTGGATTTTCTATTTCCACTGATAAGCCAATTTTTACCTTTTCCCGTCCTTTTTAAAGCTTGTTTCGCTCAATTCATCGATTTTAATATCGTTTTAATGGTACTTGCTTCAAATTCTCCACAGAATTTCTGAGTAGCTGATTCGATTTCTTCACTCATAAATTGCAATGCTAGTCGTTGTATGACTTATCAGCTCCATTGTCGATTCAGCGGATTTCGGGATAACTAAAGACAGATTTCCTGGTAAAGAACAGTTCAAACCGAAAGTGTGGAAGCTTGAGTTCACTTGAACGAATAGAAGAAGCCTCGATTACATCAGTTACGTATAAAACGACTGTTGTTCATCCCAAGTGTTTCCGATCACATTTTTTACGTCACGTTTGTTTGCTTGTAGGGCATTTTAAAACATTTTAAGAGCATTTTATTGATCTTTTGGGTGAAGTTTAGGTCAAAAAATTCCGTCCCTACTCTTAATTCTAAGAAATATTAAGAGGATACCGCAATGCCTGTAAACTGAAAAGGCGTAAACTTTTAGTTGCAAAATCTGTGATCATCTTTGCCGATAAATCCAGCAGCGATTAAATGTCTAATACTATTAAATAATTATCGTTCATAATGGCAGGGTGCGAAATGAATAACAAGAGACGGTAATTGTGATTTATTACGAGCATTGATGTGAAAAGTGAAATATTACAAAACGTACAAAGACAATTTTAGCAAAACATGTCTAATTAATATTAATATAAATCATTAAATACGGCCACCTGGAAAACTGAATATTACATATGCTATTAAAAGACATTGGATAATATAGTACACATAATAATTATAAATAAAGACAATAACTGCAAACTGAAAAATTAATAAAGAAAGAAAGAGTAAACATTTTATTGAACATTTCTTGAATAATTTTTGTAACTTTGACAGAATGTATTTGGTCTTTTATTTTAAATACAGAAAATTAAGAATAAGTACCTTACATTAAACACAATATGATTGCAATATATTATATGTGATACATAATATGAATATCAACGTTTCGGAAAGTAATTATTTCCAGCTTTAGGCCTACATGTCAAAACAAATAAATATAAATAATAATTTACGGAAACGTTTCTATGTTTGAGTAAAAATATATTGCAATCATATTTATTTTATGTAGAACAGGTATCCTCAAACAATTTTGTCTTATTTTGAAGACCAAATACAGTATGACAAAATGGAATAATCCACAGACAGAAAATTAAATAATAATTTCAATACAATTTTTTATACTTTCGTATTCATATAAACGAGCATTATTAATTGTTTACGGTGTTGCCATATTGAAGACATTCCTGTTATACTCTCGTGATGTATATCTATTTGGCAATCAACAGATATTTCGTAGATGTTTTTAGTTCCAAACTGGCAGAAATATGTTAAAATTAACGCATAAAGAACTGTGTCGGCCTAAATAGCCGAGGTCCTTAGCTGTCTCGGTTCGAAGGATTGCTGCTTCGAATCCCGCCACGGCAATGGATGTGTGTGTGTGTGTGTTTTCGTGTTGTTCTTACGTGTTCTTCCTGCAGTTCCCCCTACAGTTACAACTAACATGGTGACTTAGTTGTTAAAAAGCGACCTCAAACAAACTGTGCTGAGTATTTTTCTTGCTCGTGAAATACAGCTCGGAAACGTACGTGTATCAAAGAGGAGTCTATTTTAATTATCCTGGACGTGCGAAGTAATGCGCATTCCACAGAATTATTTATTACATCGTGCGTGAACGGGGTTAGCACACTTATGGAATTTAAATTCCTTCGCCCCATAAATTGCCAGTTGCAAAACAACGTTCGGTGGAAGGAAGGAATTTTGAAAGTATTCGCGGACGTCCAAACATCGATCTGTAAACATGTAGCAGAGCGCTCTCGATTTCGCCCATTTCTGATCCGTGCCCAAGACGCCCCCGGGAGCCAGAGAAGAGGCGGCGACGGAAGTGAAAGCGGTCGCCGTTAGTCGCTGGAGATTTCGAGGGATTAGCTTAATGCACGGCGCGCTCGGGGGGGGGGAGTTAAGAGGAGAGGAACGAGAGGAAGGGGAAGAGCAGGGCGAATGTGGGGTGGAGGGGGAGGGGAGGGACGGGAGAGGTAGAGGAGGGGTTAGAATGGGGAGGAGCGTGCGCCCACTGCCCTGCCGCCCCCGTCGCAGGAGGTGCGACGGGAAAAAGCACCAATGAAAGAATGATCTGGCTGCGAGTTGCGGACACGTTGCGACCGAGTGTTTACGGCCTTAAGCGCCCTTAAGTCGCAGTAAGCAGCGGAATGCGCCGCCGGCGCAGCTGGGCCTTACGTCACCTACTTACAAAAATGGAGCTCGCGGCGGGCGGGATTAATGATCGTGCAGCTTTGCTGGGGCGACTATTCGTTAAATTACATAGAGCTGTTAGGCTAATAAATGTTGCATGTAACTACAAAAACTATTACTGTAATGTGTAACAGTAAACCTTCTCGTACTGTTTTATTTACCTTTGCATATAATTTTATTTTTCGTCGTAATATTTACAGTTATAATAAGATATCCAGAAACTAGAAACAACAAGCAGATTGTTCGAAGTAAAGTACTGCGGCAGAATTTCCATTTTCCATTTCGCTTTTATATTTCGTTAAGCTGATTAGCGAAGACTTCTCTGTCAGCACACAGTGCGCTTGAGGCAATGGGTTCGTTTCTGGGTCAGGTCAGTTTCATATTGGAATTGCACCATGGAGGGAAACGACGCGGTTTGTTTTCTGAGGGTTTCATGTACATTTGTTGCGAATGTAATAAATAATTTAGAAACTATTTAACAGTACTACGCCAATGTCATTCCTACTGAAAATTTAGAGAGAGTTCTGAAACATTACAGATCCTACGACATGAAAGCGGTCATCTTGACCAAAGACGTAAGCCAAAACAATTTTAACTTTTGCAATTTGCAAATTCTTTGATAAGTCAACAACATCAAGCATAATCGGAAAAATTTTCTTTTTATGAGAAAAAAATTAAAAACATATTTAAAAAACAACAGATTGTTTGAAATATAAGTAAGATATTACTTTCAAAAAAAGTACTGGGGCACAACATTAGGGAGATCTATCTGGCAATGCCAATTGTGGTAAAAACTCTCTCCGAGGTGCGGCCACTACTGTCATCCAGTCAGCGGACGGGCAGCCGCTTTCCTTAAAATACTATGATTCTGATTCCCTAACGCGTTAAAAATATTTATTACATATATGAACAAGAATTATCCACTTTTTTTATGTCAGTGGCCTGCAGTACAACTTTTTCTGGCAGACATTTGACGTTTTTGCCGCAACATTACAAAACATCTTTATATTTTGGAAGTTATTTGCGACAAAGTAAATAGAGAGAACAAACCAATTTGTTTCAAACAATTCCTCAATTACCCAAAATTCTTTACAACTATCTTAATGCTGCATCAGTTTGACTATGTACTTTTTATTAATAAGCCTTACTTTCTTCTGTTTGTGCATATTGGGTCACTTTCAAAGGCCTGAAGCCTTTGGATATTCTCCAATACTTCTTGTGTTCGTTTTATTGCCTACGGCAGCAGTAGCGATATTGAACAATTTTATTCTCAAACTTTCTCAATTTATTTTTTATGTTGATGAAAAGTAGGCAAAGAAATGAAATAAATTACTAGCATATCATAAAAGATTTTTTGCGCGTTATGGGGAATTCGTGACTTGACAAACTATTCATTTAAAGCTTCAGAAACTTCCATCTTCATAGTCCTTTAATTACATGTTTATCATTCTAAAACTTCGAAGAAGTACCCAACTATATTATTATTATTTTCTTCCAATCGTCTGATAAATTAATAGTTACTCTCGGCTTCATAACAGTAGAACTCTGTAAGCAGAGCTCAGCTCAGTTGCAGAGCAGAACTCAGTAAGACTTATTCAGAATCAATATAATGGAAAGTAATTTGGGGGTAATCCAACCATTACATATAAAATTTAAAGTTTGTTCATTTATTCTAATTCATTTAGAAAACCTGTTATATTCTGCAAAAAAATACTTTTTTAATTAGTTGGCACTATTAGTTTTACACAATTACGAATACAATACAGCAATTTATTGTAATAGCTCTGCTAACGAAATAACTAGTGGAGAAGCTCATTTCAAGTTTTTAAGTTACCATGACGGCCCGTCTGTGCAGGCCAAACAGCCCAGAGTAAAAAGGGAGGAGGAAGGTAACGTTTTGAAGATGAGCTGCAGGGGCTCCGTGAACGGCTGCTCCCTCCAGAGGCCCTCGCACGCACGACCCCGGCGCTGAGCAAGTCTTGCTAGTTGACTGCTTAGCAGTTCACGCAGTATCATAACATCGTGTTGTCGGTGCAAATAAGTCGAAAACGAATGTGATGTTGAAGTGCCCATAGTTTTTATACCTACTGGATTCAATGTTGCTCATTAATTATAAAATCTGGAAACTTTTTCTTTCAAACGTCGTCTTGAAACTTTATCTTTCCGTAGTGCGTAAGCTATTCTGGCTATAGAACTAAAAAGAATAGAAGTAAATAAAAGGAATTCAAGAACAGGCACAGTAACTGTCTAGTTCATTTCCAGTTCTCCAAGTATATTTTACTGTTTGGCAACACTGATAAATAATGATTTTAGTTTGAAATGAAATTTTTGATTTGGTTTGCTTCCTCCAAGTACAGTAAAATTAATGTATAAATACTAACAACAGACAACACACCTGAGTCTATCTGCTTTAACTGTGGGTTGGAAATATTCCCAATGCAAGGCGAGCTTTATATTACGCGGTATTTCTGGAAATAACGACTATCGTGTATTGTGCTCTGAATGTTCAAATTCCAATTATCTTTTCAATCGTTTCAACGGCAAAGTAATATAAATAATGATATAAAGCCTTTGGAAATCTCTCTTTCTGGGCAAATAATATCAGTCATTTAAAATTGAAAAGTTTTATGACGCTAATTTCGAATATTTCAATATGAATGTTTTAATGGATGAGAGTATTTTGTCGATAGTATTTTTTTAACTATATACTATAAACTACTAACTTTAATATATAATTCATTGGCTTAGATACAATAGCAATGGAAAAATACAATATCAAGGGTTTTTTCGAAGCAATATCGACTTCACCCCCAACGAAACTGTTTAAGATGGTTTTAGGGATGTCCCCTCCCCAACACCACTTTTTCGGCATGCTTACGTTACTTTTCAGAAAATAAGCAAGTTAGAAATAACGAACACAGGCACACGAAACAAAAAAAATGGTCAAACCCATGACATGAGATCTGAATCGGAAGCCAGAATTGCCCCACTATCCTCCAGTTCTTTAAATCACAAAAAGAAAAACACGTGAATACTAGATTTCTCTCTTGTAGCATTATACTCTACAGAAGACCAACGTTGTCAGAACCAAGACTTAACACATGTTTCTCTATGTATGTCGACGGGACGAAGCCGAAGCCGGAATTGCGCGAATCCACCAAAAGCACAAAATACATTTCACGGGGGCAAGGTGGAGATTTTAAAAAAACAGGGGGGGGGGAATTCCAGATTCGGATTCAGCGCGTCAACGTATATAGAAGAACTTGTGTCAAGACTTGGAATCTGACAACTTATTTTGTGTTTCTGCGATACAATTTAATGGTATTTTTATTTATGGATTATTGGCTGAATTCGTGCCCATGTTATCCTTTTTTATGACATCAAACAATATGTCCCATTGTTTCACATTAATCCGAATGCGGTCAATTTTACGGTAAAACCATAGCAATATACTATTTTGAAATGATAATAACGTCGTATATTTTTATTCAAAATACTTTTAGATTCAATAATTAAAATTAATCAAATTAGAAATAAGTAATAGATTATAAAAAATTATGTAAGATTAAGGCTTAAAATCTCTCCTTTAAGAAGCTTGCTTCTAACAATTTAAGTATTTCACAGCCATTGCTTAGCGAAAATCTCTTTCACACTTCGGTTGAATTTATTGTTTCCCAAAATTTTCTTATGCACGAGGTATTTTTTTAAGTATTCTTCTTTCGTGAAATTTAAAACGAATACATGGTAATACTATCGTAAATTCTGATATTAATGACAAACAATTTTCTATAGATATTTCGTCAAATATAAGTTATCAGAGGAGACATTTTTAAACATTATGAAAATGTTGAGGTTTTCGTAGTTAAAAATTAAAAGTTCCTGACAAAGAAATCATTGAATAATTTTAAGCTGTAAATATTTGAGTATGTTTTTATTAATTTCTTTGCGAGAAGTTTTATTTTCTTTGTTATGTACTTATTCAGTAATTAGGGTCAGTTCAGGGTCCTGCATCTGTCCGGACAGATGTCCGTCCGTTACTGGGAGAGGTGGCTCAGGGCATCAACAGATGTCACTACAGTGCCTCTGCCCGGGAGGTCCTAGGGTCGAATCCCGACGGTGGCAGGATTTTTTCCATTAGATTGTCAACTAGGTCCAACTCAATTGTTGCCTGGAGGAGAATTCAAGCGACCGGCTTCTCTGATCAGTAGTTTTCCGCGCGTTCTCCAATCAACGCCAGGCGAATGCCGGAGCAGTACCATAAGAAACGGGTCACGGACTGTTCGCAATCGTTCCTACCTCTTCCTTGTCCTGTCCTCA
Organism: Gryllus longicercus; assembly: GCA_038098605.1. Lineage (NCBI taxonomy): Eukaryota > Metazoa > Arthropoda > Insecta > Orthoptera > Gryllidae > Gryllus > Gryllus longicercus. The sequence continues at coordinate 309,954 of JAZDUA010000641.1, forward strand.
CCCCTTTACACACACTTACACTAACATGCACTACGCTACCAGACATGCCGGGAGGCCGGTGGGGATCTTGGAGCTTGTCCCGGCTGGCGCGGCGCCCCTCTGGTAGGAAATACCTGGTTGGGAAAATCCCGCACTGACGGTAGGCCGGTGCTGGATGTAGCCATCCAGTAGAGGAAGACCGTCATCACTAGCGCTGTGATTTATATTTACGCCATATTTGCATGTTTTTGTTGGACATTCACCCCTCATCCGCGAAAAAAACTCAACAGCTACAGTTCCGTCAGCGTGTTAGCGGCTCTGACAGTTCTCTCGCCACTGGCTATGGTACATCACGTGACCTGCTCTGAAGCAACGGGCGCCCGAGGGTTTGTTTCCGTTGCCGTAGCCACGGATCGGCGTTGTCGCTCGAGAAGCACGCCGAGACCGGTCACAGCGAGAGGAATCAGCCGAAGTGAAATGTGCAGCCGCCGACCGCGCAGGCGCAAACGGGAGTTGTGTCAAAAGGGTCAGATTCGTCAATTCGTCGCATATTGTAAGGAAGTCATACCTTTGTCGCAATGCCTATATTTTCTATCATTGAAATGTACATTAACTGCATCTCGCATTATTTTCTTAAGAAATGAGTGTTCTTCAAAATTAAGCTCTTGACTCAATGTGTGTCGCTTGTAACAATTTATATGATATCTGTACCTTTTTTGCTGTAAACATATTTTTCACATTGCGCTTTTTATTTGTTTTTACACTGACACATTACAATACACCATTTAGCATATTTTTTCTATTTTAATTACTATATTACGTTACTAAATTCCGTGGTGGTAGCAGATATCTGACATTAAATATATTTCCATATATGCGCATATATCACTGTTTTTATTGCATAGAAATCATAGCCCTAGCCATGACCATCACCCGAGGAAAACGTGCAATACACACTACGCTACACTCATGGGAATAATGACCTTGGCGGCTGTCGCGTCCGCAGTCACTCAGTCGCTTCTGACGGACCACTTCCGGTGCCCAGTTGCGTTCGCTGAGAGCCATTCGGCGCTTTGCTGTCTCCAGGTGGGATCAATTCACATTCTCAGAAATTTCCTTTAAAACGAATTTCTGCGTTTTTCAATCTATGAAACGCGCTTTGAGGGTGTAAACGGCATCTACGGAACGACAAGCTACGGAAAACTATGCACTAGAAAAATAAATTGGAATGGAATTACATGTTACAAAACAAATTCAAGTACTATTAGTAACAAATTATAAATGTAATAACAGAATTTCCGAATGAAAGCCATGTTTTTTTTGTTTTTTTTATTGAACTCGGCATTATTACGTAGCACAAATCTAACGGTGTAGCTACGAGTAAGTCCCTGAGCGGGAGTCTGCAAGGAACCCTTTGCGCGAGTCATCTGAGCCCCAGACACTACACTGAAAGGAAAGCTACCCACAGGTCCTGGGTCGATATGATGCGCATGGACGCAATATTAAAAATACGTGAAGTACTGTACGGCCCGGCATTTGTTGTGAGGCGAACGGTGGCGGAAGTGTCTTATTTCCGTTTTCCTCGTTATATTTGGTGGGTGTAGAAAAAGCAGGAACATACGTAACCCAAATGGACGTTTGCTTATTATGGGCAAATATTCCTATCGCACATAGGCAAACATCAATAAAAAAGAGATAAAAAGGTGAAGAACTACGAATGCATAACTAGTTCTGCTACAGAATGGCACGGACTCTCTCATACGAGTTGTCTATTTTCTTTGGTCTGAGCTAATTTATCGGACTTTCCATAAAATCTAGCGAGCTATCATCTATCCCCGCCCAAAGAACATTTTACAAAATCTCAATTTTTTGGGTTTCTAAGAGTAGAACCGAAATATTACTTTAATCATATAAAGAAGAGTAAAACCCTCATCTAAATGGCAATTTTAGTTTAAAATTTTTTGAGCCGTTTTTAAGAAAATATTGTTTAAGAGTTATTAAAAATTCAAAAATGAAACTCTTTCTGAAAGAGAATTTTTGAGTTTTTGGAAGAATTTATTCAATGTTATTTAAAGCACATTTACTTACAATTGCAATAGTGTCTAACAATTGCTGTTCATGTGCATATTAACGCCATTAGAGATATTTCATAAAATTACATGTTTTAAGAAATGTAAGAAAAAAATTGGAGTCGTTTTTCAGAAAATGTAGTTTGAGCTGACTCTTGTGGTTTCTTTGCGCAGTGTTAAGATGGCGGTCCGCCCTCTGCAGTGGCTCTCTGATCAAAGGAGCAGCCTTCTACTTTCCTTTCTTTTTAGTATCAATTCTGTGTCCCATCTCTGTAGAACAAATCCAGGTTAGCCAATCTTGAGAATGTCCGCGATCCATCGAAAATTGCCTTGGATGGACGGTTTGGCGATCACTGCTCTAGAATGTTATGGAACAATTCTAAAAAGAATAGTTTTTTATGCTTTCAACGCACTTACGTGGGCACTGTTGAAACTGAACTACTGAAACTGAATTACTATATTCTCTTTTCACGACTTTTCCATGAATCGTCAATCGACTCATCAGAATGACGTTAATTAATTGAACCCACTTTTGTAAAAAGCAAACATTTAACCAAGTATCTTAATCGATTATTTTTTGGGCAACCTTCTATGCCCAAAAATGGTCTAACAGGGAAACTGTTAGTTGAAAATTTAAAAAATTATGTGTTAAAAATGTATTTATTTTGAACTTGCAAAGCACAAATTGAACCTTGAAACAGGAAAATCACTAGAGTTCCGCTGATCTAGTGAAGTACATTTTTCAAATAATAATAAATTGTAAGTGTATTGTTTACGATAATAAAATATTTATAGTTATTTGCTTCAAATAACTGCATTGTTAATAGATTTGTTGCACGCATTCGAAAATATTCGTCATGAATTGAGAAGAAAATTCCACCGGCCCATCAAACTGCCAGCTAGGCGATTTGCTGTTTGATCGGATTTGCTGGCTGCACGAAGCGAAATCTGATGTTTGGCGTAGGATAATAGTAATACCTCATTGGACAGCGGATAATGTATTAGTCCGTTAACAGCCTAAGCTCTAAGCCTAAGCTACAATTTAGTGATCAGGAGATCAAGTGACGTGGGGGAACTGGATTCCGGAAGTTCGGTATTTATTTTACTTAAAATAGTCTCGCAAAAGGAATCTATTTTTCTCTAAAATGTAAATTAGTACTGAAGTGCAAGGAAACTACCTTTTCTTTGTAATTTTAGTTGCGCATGACCATCCGGTCTGACGACTACAAATTTATTTTATTCGCGATGCTTTGTCTACCAAATGTCATTGTGGACTCCCTTCTGAACCCTGAAGTGGTATCAGTGAAGACGGAACTATAGAGTTCTTTCTTCGCACTTGTGTAATCGCCAGACGGGAACAGAACAAGAAGGAACTGAGAAGGGTATAATCCTGCACAGACAGCTCTATCCTCAAAAAAGATCCAGGGCCATACACAAACCTAGGATGAGATTTCTCTTGAGCAAACAAGTCTGTCAGAATCATTAATAAAAAGGCATTTTGACAAACTTCCGGGCGCGTACTTCGTAAGAATTCCCTGGAACATTTTAAAATTTGTCAAAAATATGGTCTCAAATTATTCGATTAAATCTTGGCCTTGGACAGGGTAAAAAACGCTTAAGAAAATGATGCAGTCTCATTTTCGTGTAAGTCCCTAATTTGGAGGAGATGATTGGAGAGTCTTTATTAGAGTTTGTAAGAGGAAGATGATGGTTTCGTCCTTCTAATTATAAGTTCATCAGAAAATTCGCACAAGAACATTTCTTCCATAATATTGTTATAAAAATACATCAGTTTTAATTTCTCCCTACCTCTTATGCAGTATAGAGAAAGCTGCTAAAAAACTGAATTTTCGACAAAAAACCTCTTATTGCCGAGTATCGGTATCGATAAATGACAGATCTCTTGTCCCTATATATAGTAAATTACTTGTATATATAGTATTTCCTCTAACACGTTGTGTAGTCAGAATCCATGTCCGTCCGCGTGTCCCTCTGTGAAGCAGCAGCTACAGCGTAAGCAGGATTTTGCCCACAACTGATATTCCTCAATTGATCTGGCTGAATGTGCAAACCATTGAAATTGAAATCTACCTTTTAATTTTGGCGCGTACTTCGTAAGAATTCCCTGGAACATTTTAAAATTTGTCAAAAATATGGTCTCAAATTATTCGATTAAATCTTGGCCTCGGACAGGGTAAAAAACGCTTAAGAAAATGATGCAGTCTCATTTTCGTGTAAGTCCCTAATTTTTTGAAATGTGTAAAATTTCATTTTTTTTCGGAGTCGCCCACCATTGAAGGTATATTAAGGTACTTAAATTTTGCAATCTCTTTCACGACATTAATATTTACATTAACAGTGATTCATATACAATTTTGCATTTGTTACATCCGCTTCAAATGATGTCTTATATTAACTTCTTGAACACTCAAAAACATTTCTTTGAAAATAAGCTCGATTTCTCGCATTTTCGAAAAAGGCTTCCCATTTTTTCTTCTAATATTTTTAAAAGGATAGTGACCAATGGACTGAATAACATGGGATCAATGCCATTTGATTTAATCTTGTTGCTTTCAAGATAACGCAAATGATTTTTTTAAAATACCTCTCACTTAGTTAATATTTACACGCCGCTAACATCTATTCGAAAATGCAATATATCTACAAAAGGTTTACGATTTGTACACAATACTACATTTGTGAATTGAACTGCTTGAGATGTTTTTGAATGAAGTTTCTGGAAAACTCAAAAGTTTTCAGAGAAAAAGATCTTCCAATTTCGAATGTACAGAAAAAACTCAAAAGATTTATTTTAAACCTCTCCAAATACTTGAATGAAAATTTTCCTATAGGGCAAGGTTTCTCTCTTCTATAAGATTCTTAAAGTCATGTTTTAGTTCGTATCATTAGGGAACCTAAAATTTGGGAAAATGTGAAAAAATGTGGTTTGAGCAGCGATAGATGGCAACTGGGAAGAGGTTGAGGCACACCTTAAAAGCTAACCTGTAACATTAGAAATCTAACTGGTGGAAGAATGTCTGTACCAATCTGGGGCACAGTAGTTTTATTCGAAATTGTAGTTGAAATGCACAGAAGTATAAACATTTTATGCTTCTCGCTGCAAGTATGATAATGATAAAGGCATGAATTCTATTCTTCTTTAATGGGATCGAGAAATTGAGATAATGAAAAATACATTTTAAGCAGCAATAGGAAGCATCCTTGAAGCTGGTGTGACAAGCAAGGAGAGATTAAAGAGATTAAGAAACTCATTGGAGCGAGAAAGGCTGTGCCATTCTGTAACACATTAATTATTCCCTACCTCCGCTCCATTATGTTAACCAGGACTTCCGTCGTTTGTTATTTGATGGTGTTCAAGAGTATTTAAAGAGTAGCTGTCACGCATGCAGAGCTTCAACAACATATCAAACACCTTCTTCTACTTTCTTTGTAGGAATATGGAAAAATAATCTCCATGGCCAATTATGTTGTATGTTCGGAACATTACATAGTCTTATTGTTAAGTATTTCAAAAAGTTTTACCCAGCGGTTTAGCTCATTAGTCAGCGAGATCACCATGACCCGATCCAGGGTTCGATTCACGGCAGGGGAAGATTAGAGTGCGCGTGTGGCTTGCAATGTCCCGGATCACTATGTTGCTGAGTGGCCATGAGAAACGTCGTGCTGCCTACACGTACTTCTTTCACCCTCGGTAGGCCCTAGCCCGTGCGCGGAGTACAGAGAGGCAGACTTCAGAATATTCATTATCTCGTTGGAATTATTTTAGTTCCCTCGCTCGTGTTTAACCTCGGCGGACAGCCACATAACACGACGCCCTGTTTCAAGAAGCGCTCCGCTCGCGTGCGTTTCCGAGCCGGCGGCGCCCGCGGCTCAGGCCTCAGAAGGAGCCGGCGCAGCTCGTCTCAGCTCGTCGGGAGCAACGCCACGCTTCGCTTCTCGCCAAAGCGGATTTAATATCCACTTCTCTCTCTCGCTCACACACACACACACACACACATACACACACTCCTGCCCCCCCTCACCGAGAGCGTCAAGTGGGAAGATGAGAACAAAGAGGAATATGTTAGCCGTGGAGAAGAGATTTTCAGCATTTGTCAAACGTGAAAGCTAAATTAAAATGTTGTCAGGTGCTGAATAAGATTTGATATCGCGTTAATAAATTATGGAACATTCATAAAATGTGCTCCAGAGTTTTGAAAGTAATTTATACAAGAATTAAATGCATATCATGCATACTTGCGCGAGCACGGACGAAAAAGATAAGAACAGACACTAAATAAGAACAATTAATTTGTGAATCTCTCACTTTATTATCAAAAGTGTAAAACTGTGGCGAATGAAGTGAACGAGACGAATTCAGGGAATTAAAACAACCTCTTGGCAGCTTAATGGAAACTAAGGTTAGGTTTCGGCGAGAGGAAAATCAATTGCTCATTTCTCAGAAAAGCACCAGGCATAAAACGATCTCGCGGAGGTAGCACTATTGCCGTAATTATGCTAAATCTGCAGCCACAAGCTTCGAGCCCTTTTCGCAATTTACGACGCGTGTTGATGGCGCCTGCTACAGCACAGCAGCACTGCGCTCTCCACTCGCGGCAGATCCGAGCTTTGTAATGCAAAATTAATCGCACACAATACGCTAGGTCGGCGATGGCAGGGCAAACCGTGAGCTACTTACACCCACGAAACTAGAGAAGGTTCTCCCAGAATTAAACTTACATGGCATAATGGGATTTTAAAATGATGTAATTATTATAAAAAAATTAAAACCCTTTTTTAAATAATACGGATTTAAAAGTATTTACTTATTTAATAATTCGTTACCTATTATTTTGTATTCATTTCTCAATCCAGTTTTTATTTTTTAAATATTTTTTTTAATTTCATTTATATTTTTGCAAGTTCTATTTATATTTTTTTAATACGATTAACTTAAGGAAATAATCATCTCATTTTTATTCCCACTTTTTGTATAGAAATTAACAGTACTGTGAACTAGTCCGGCAAGATATTTATTGGGTACTAATTTTAATGTTATGTTGACAAACGTATCATACACAAATGCATGCTGCATCAAAATTACTCCGTAACTCGCGTCGTTCGATACAACCAAAATCAAGAATATTTTCTAGTGGAGAAAGGTCTGTTAGCCACGAATAAAAACAATACTTATATTGAATGATTGAATGAATACATTCTCTTTATGTATCTGAGAAAGGAACCGACTATTCCACTGCTGAAATTAAAACCAATTGTGTTTAATCAAACAAAATGTTCCAATCAGGGCAGTGTATCTCAAAAAGTCTATCGCTTTTTTCTATCCGAGTTTTCTTACCGCTTCTCCCTACTGTTCAGTCAAACTGTGGCTCGTCTATCATAGGAGGCGGTATACATAGATCACTATGTCGTTGTCCAATAAATCGTCTATGTCCTATAACATAACCTCTTTGACTTAAGAATTTTTCAATAATTAGCGCATTTTGGAACTCTGTTGGACAATTGTATAGCAGGAACATGTAAACACTGCAGAAACATGTAAATTGTTTATTATTTTCAAAAGATATGAATATATTTGTTCAAGAAAAAAAATTCATACAGAAATAAAAAAGCTCCCAATTTACCCACTTCGACTTCTTTTCTATTTCTGCGTTAATCTTCTTTACATAACAGTTCAAAATGAAAACCCCTTCTTCTGCAATCCTCTGAAGGCCGGATGGTCGGTCAATGACCTGCCTGGCCCGTTAGGGGCCGTCGACCTTGCGGCGGCGTGTCTGGGGAGAACGCGCCCCCCCCCCCTGGCTGAACGGAGTGACGCCCAGCGCTCCGCACAGCCGACGTGCTATGCACTACTCCCAGTTTTATGAACTGTTTGGCTGGCGTGTGGCCTTGAGGCGAGACTATTTCGCTCTCTCCCCTCAAACAAGCGAGCTACGACCCCCCCCTCTTCCGCTCCTCTAGGGGAGCCGCTCCCCCCTCCCCCGGCTGCTGCGCGAAGCACGCTCAAAGTAGGGAGTTCTATTCCATTTAAAAGAACATTATTTTGCATTTAACAATCATTAACCTATGGGTGATAAGAGCCCTGTGGAGGACCTTTGAAAGTTCTCGGCGGCTCATTGGTTCCGAACTCTCTTGCCACGGCGCAACTCCAGGTTCGATTCCCGACCGGGGCCAATTGTAACGGTGCTTTCCTTTCAAATGTGCCAGTGCCTATTGCTGTGTGACGATGCGGAAGCCCTTCCTAAGGTTATGAAGACCAGTACAAAAGGTGGAGGGCTGTCTTTGTGCTAACCACGCGAACCCCATATCCCATGGCTGGGAGGCTGGGCCACCGCTGGCCGGTCAAGACCCGTAGCGAGCTGTCGAGCCAAAGGACAGGACAGGGAAGTAGAGGCGGCCACTTCAAGTGATGTTCGCTAGGGACGCCAGCATGGGCAGCGACAAAGCGGGCAGTGCATCTCTGCAGTGCACGACCTCTTTCTTCTTCGTCTGCCACGAATGTTCTTGTATGAAGTGTATGTAAAGGTATAGGTAGTACACATATAAGAAAGCTGGTCCTAATTTCATGGTAAGTCAGATAATAATATTAAAACTAGGTATTTACTCTTTGTTAATATACCTGATAAATTAAGAGGATGGCTTCTCAAACATTTTGTTGTAAATTATTATTATTATTATTATTATTATTATTATTATTATTATTATTATTATTATTATATTATTATTATTATTATTATTATTATTATTATTAATAATAATTATTATTATTATTGATTAATAGACTTGTAAGTGCAAATTAATGTTAATTGAATGTGTTTCTTTTCAATTACTGGTATGTAAGAAATCTTGTTGTAAGCGCCATAGGCTCACAGGTCAGAGCAAACTCTCGTGGACCTTCGCTCGTGGAGGCTGCGGTTTGCCGTCGCTTGCTGCGGGTTGCTCTCTCCCAGTAGGCAAATAAATACTTCTACATCGTCTGCCAAGAGTGCGAACGGCCGGGAGTTGGCTGGCCTAAAACGTTGATGTAAAAGGGAGGATACTCGATAAGCAAAAATCCTCACCTCACATTTCTTTTTATAAATATTTCATTTAGATTAATATCAGGTCTATTTCCTTTTCTCCATTTGCGAATGAAGTGAAAAGATTCGTTCACAAAATGCAGGTGAACATAGACTGACCGTCTGTTTTTAATTTTAATCGCTAGACAGAGACGCTATCATGCATGCGTGTACCATGTGTGGATGTCAGCGTTCAGAAAAATATTATAGTGTTTTCTATTCTAAATTATACAAACAATACCAAGTAGTATATGTTAATCCTGTGATAAAATAAATAACAAGACATATTTTTTTAAAAAAATAGTAAAACGAGGACATTTAAAACACAAAGGAGGACAAGAGAACAAATGATGTCAATGGAGATCTGTCCTCCCAAATTGAGAAGGTTGACAACCCCAGCTGGGAGAGTGACGAGTGATTAACGATGTATAAACACGGCGGAGAAATGCTCAGTTTGATATATTACTGTGATTTATCTCGAGAACATTCATTCCGTCTGAGATATTACGTTAAATAGTAGTGATTTAAAAGAATGTTGAGGATGGCTATAAATAATGTGTCCTCTTGCCCTCCTTTGAATTTTAAATCTACCCCTTTTCGTCCATTTTTAACATTTGTTGCAATTTATTTTATCACCTGACTAACATCTGATACATTGTATTTATTTAATTTAGAATACAAAACATAAAAATCCTTTTTCTGAACGCTGACACATGCACACGCGAAAGGGTCTCTGTCGAGCGACTAAAATAAAAATAAAAAAGAGCCGCTCAAATCATCTTCATCTGCATTTTGTGAACTATATTTTCGCTCGAATACGCTCCTCGACATTTGAGGAAAAATGAATCGTAGAAAATTGCATAGTGTGGGTGACGGCGGCGTGTGGCAAACACACCAATCAGGATCTCTCGCATGTGCAATGCATGTTACGGAAGTGAACTGAGAACTGTGTGATGGAGCTGGAACTGCGAAAATTGTATTTGCGAGTTTGATCCCCGATCGTTCTGTTCGAGGTGGCACACGTGTGATTCGATTTTTCTAGTGTCCGCTGACACTAAATTAGTCTTACATCATCTGCCTTTAATCGTTCCTTGTAACAGTGGTTAGCCCATTTCAGAGGCCACGTAGGGGCCCGTCGGGACTGCTCGGGCGGTGCCGTGGAAGACGACGCGCTGCAAACAAGTACAGTAGACCATCGCCAATCCGAAGTAATTGGCGGTGTGGTCTGTTCGCCTTCCGAAATGTTCGGATTATCCAAAAGAAATGTACCGTACATATTCAAATATGTCTATAAAATTACCAGACACAATTCAACGTAGTCTGCGATGCGAGAAAATGGCAACAGCGAACGCATCACATCACATCAACCAACAGATTGCATTCCATCCGGGAAACGATTATTGATTTTGAAAAGTTCCTCAAAGTGAAAATTACTGTCAACGTGTCTTATTCACCGTAGTTACCAGTGCAACAAAAGTTTCATTTCGACAACTTGTGATTCAATAATTAGTAGTTCAGTTCTGCAAATAATTATAAAATGTTTTATTTATACTACAAACAAGAATTTTATTTATTTTTTCTCCGTCCAGAATTTTGTTCGGATTAGCGAGGTTCTATTGCATTGTATAATCCGTGCAAGTTTTCTTGTGCCGTAGCTTCGCTAGTTGCGAGAGGAGTGGGGAGTTTGGTTATTTTGAGAAAAGGAATTGTGTGTAAAATTTATAGTTCGTTTTTCGATGCAAAATAGTATGTATTAAACGGGAGTGAACATTTCTGGTTATTGCGATTTTTTCTCTGCAACTCTCATGGCTATCATTTATTCTTAATTGAACTAAAGTTGATGAGGGAATGGGGCTATATATTCCGGAACTCAAGAAAACATGCGCCAATACCATATTTATGAGTAGATATTGTCTGGATGAAATCAAAAGAAAGCGGGGTGAACCATAGAGGTGTAGATTCGTAAGCGATTTCTACCTTCACTTTTGAGACGCGAGGCCTGTAAAATACTTTCAGAAAAGAAAAGAGAATGGATGTAACGAGGAAATTGTGGGTATTCAAGTCCAAATGTTGAAATGGAGGTATTTTATCGTGTAATGGTCATTTTTTTGTTTTTGTTGAAAAGAGCACTAAAGTTCGAATCTTAGCGTCAAAATAAAACTCCACGAAAAAAACGTTGAGAAGTTCGTGAAATATCCTAATACTGTGAAGCCTTTACGAATAGTGTAGAGAGTGTGTGATGTTTTAGCATGAGTAGCATTAATGAGAACCCTTCAGCGGCGCGCGCACAGAGGATCTCTCTTTCAGTCACCGCACTCGGAACCCGACTTTCCTTCTTCCGGAGATCAGTGGAGATTTTAGATTAGAAAATTTCACTAATGAATTTGTCTCAGCATTGCAGCTGACAAAAGACTTTCCAGTTTAAGCCGACATAACGCATCCAAAGAAAAAATAATTAATGTTTATCCATAATACAATCAATTTTGGACGTTGTAACAATCTAATATTTTATCGGATTTCAACCAGTGGTTGACTTTTAGAATACTTTAAAAAACCAATTATGTTGTAATAGTGTAAATATTTAATATTTGACCTCCCAGAAGAATAGAAATAAGAGTTGCTTAATTTATCGCACAACTTTCCAGCTTTTGTAAATTGAATCTTCATTGTAATATTGTGTCCACGAGGTGAATACCCAGTAAGCTCACGAAACTTACTGATTCCTGACAGGAACAATATTAGCTTTCATGAACACATATCGACAAAATAAGCTAGCGCCTGATTGGAGCATCACATTCTGTACTGATCACATTTTGATCTTCGGTATTACCACCGAAGGAAAACAAGGGATTTGTAGCGGAAAATAGCTGAAGAATCTCTATCGACAAATTATAATAGTAGTTTATGTAATTAGTTTATAATGTTAAACTTTATTGCACGACTACTTGTTTAAAAACAAGTGACGTTAGGAGCGAGTTTTCTAATTTGTACGAGGGCAATAATGCAAAATTATACTCAAGTTGTATGCTCTATTTTTTGTATAAAAGCATCATAAATTTTAAGAAAATCAAAATTAATTTTGCGAAACAACTTTCTTGTGACGCCTCGGGTATCTGACGTCTGGCAAAAAACGAAGTTCGGCAGATGCGTCTACCTCCACCACCACACGATTCCCTCGCTGTTATTGGCTGAATGTGTGGTCCGCAATCGTTCCTGCCGTAAATGCTAATATGCCATAATTTATGCCGTAAAATGCTCGATTATGAATGATTCCTTGCAACAGAAAAGGTCATTTATAATGACGGTGTGCAAAAATCATTTCTAATTTTTTCAGTTAGATTTTTAATGCGACTTCTTTCCCTCTCCACACAACCCTTCCCCTGCGTCCTCCACAACGCGCTCTAATGGAGATCTGACGATGTGACGTGTTATGACGGTCAGTCAAATCATAGAAGGGTGATAACGTTTCTTTCTGTCGACTCCCAACCGGCGCTTTAATGTGGGCGTCCACAAAGCGGGATTAACCAGCAATTTCGGGGCGATGGCTGAAATAGGCGTCAGCGCTATGAATAGCCGCTCGCGTTTCTTTCGAGTGGCCCGGGCTAATTCGCCAACATAACCGCAGTTGCAGAAAAATGGCGACTGAACAGTACGTGGATACACACAACCGTTTTATTTGAACATTTATTTTCTTTTTATGCTTTCCCCTCGTGCACTATAGTAGAGTAAAATATAGAGAGGAAGATTATTGGAATCCCTTCAACAATATGATCTCGAAAGATACTGTCATAATAAAGGGGTTAATATTCTTTTCGGTTGTACTTTTCACACACGTCAGGATGAAATTCATTGTGCTTGAAGATAAGTGGAAGGATAAGGTGAAGATAATAAATAAGGTTAGGGGATATACGTCAAATTCTTTAGACACTATAGCTGAAAAACTTGTGGGTATGTAGGTGTGCATGCATGTATGCACGCATGTATACACACATGTATGCATACATGTATGTACGTATTGATGTATGGATGTGCCACGAATAACTGTTAGCTTATAAGCGTTTAAGCTGAAACTTAGTAAGTACGTCAGTTGTACGTACATATAGTTGGAATAAGTAATACTATATAGGTGTACGTACGTAGTTGTATCTTAATGGAAATACTTGGTAAATTTTAATTTTGGGCCTACTTTACATAAAACTCTAAAGTATTTTTAATTTTTTTAATAGATGAAATTTAAAATTGATATTTATTGCTGGCATACAAGAAAATATATTTATATGTATGGTACAGTTCAGATCTTCATTAAAACTTCTAAATGAAAAAAAACGTTTGAGCTTTGTAATCAAGAATATTTCAAGATTTTGGCTTTAAATGAATGGAAATTGGCCCAAGATGTAAAAACAAATACTCATATTATTCGATTTTATTCAATTAAGACTAAAATTGAATTATACTTTGAAATTAATAAATAGGACATTCAGCCTAGTCCATAAACAATGACAGTGGCCGCTATGGGACCTAGTAGTTAAAAAGCTACGTAGCGAGGTCCACACACACACGAAGGCAGTTCGTTAGATCACCCTCGACCACGAGACTAACTTACTGAGGCCTTATTTCCTAGAACGCTAACCCGGCACGGCGTTCTCAAGAACGTGCGTGATGCCTTTATATCGGGGAGATGCTGATGATACTTCAGTCCCTTTGAGATCCTCGGTTTCGAGTCTAGACGGTGGCACAATTTTCCACACGAAGAAGAAATCAGTCGCTGTCGGGAGGAGAATTCTAGCAGCCGGCTGCTAGATGATGAAGCAGTCAAATCAATATTGAATGCGCCCTCCGCATCGGACTGGTTCCTCCCGCACAATTCCAACTTGAAGGCGTCTACTACTCGAATAATATCAACAGGAATTTGCTAGCAGTGAATAAATACATTATCTTCTGTTGGATATCAAATTCATTCCCCTATCCATACACTTCACATGTTACTGCTACATGTTAAGACATGTAAAGAAAGTATCGTAATGCTGCCGGGAAAACGAAAATGTGTGGTCAGAAAAAACTTCTCGGGACTCGATAACGAAAAAGATAATAAATCTTGTTCTTATATATTTTAGCTTACTACCTCTGTAACGTAGTGTAATCAAAAACCACATTTGGTGGCGCCTTGATACCGAAAAGTAGATTGACGTTGTAAAACGTTGACTCCGTGTGCGAACAAATAGTTGCGGCTAAGCCCTGAGCTGATTTTCACCAAAAACGATATTTCCCGATCGACCTGATACCGCGGCACCTTTAATTTTTCTAACATATGAGCTGATAATGCGTAATTTTGCGTGTAATAAATAAAGGCAATTTTGAAACAATATTTTCTCAAAAAAAGGCTACGATTTTTGAAACGTTTGTTGAGTATAGTGTCAAATACAAGGGAAAGTTGTTCAAAATGGGGACGTTCAGTTTGTTACTGCTTAGGGAAGCTTAGAGTTGCCAAACGCAGTGCTACTGCGCTGGTGGGCCTGTCAGACTGTTTGAGAGCAGTTGTGAATGCGTGGGCGCGCAATTGTTTTCTTTTGGAGAGTTTCAATGTTTTTGTTGAAAACCGCTACGATTTAATCTACCTGCTGTATTGGATCTTAACAAGCTACTTTATGTCGTTTCCTTTTTGGTGAGTAAAGCATTGATTCTCCTAGTTTTAAAGAACATTTTAACGTATAATGTATCACGTTTTCTCGCATGGTTGTAAAAACCATGTTTGCTAGCGGTCGTCATGGCCCGCATGTATTAAATAACATCAGACATGCAGTCAATATATAACATTTTCCGTAATCCTTAGAATTTTCAAATAACGGTTGAGTAAACAGCCTATTTCAGATTATTGAACAACAAAATAATTTCGGAACTTCTTTACCTTTACACTTTACAATAACACTAACATATTTATTTTCTGATTCTACAAAAGTTCATTTTCTAGTCTTCACGGCAACTGAATCAACAGACTTATGATGGTAGTTTACGAACCAACGGCGTGAAAGAGGTGGTTCACGCAGGTGAGTCGAGTTTCTCGAAGAGCCGAGTGCGGGACTCGCCTACGTCTTACGCACACTCTTTTTTAACACGCCGTGAGCGAAACGCAATGCGCCAAGGAAAGGGAATAAACTAAATATGAAATAACAAGAAGTGCCTTACTTGTACGAAAGTGAATGGATTCCATTCAGTGTCGCAACACTGTAAATCAACAAAAACATCGACAAGACGAAAGACTATTGCGAATCGTTACAGATTTTTTGCAAACTGTGAAAAAAATAGCCGTTTCGAAAACGGAAAACATGCACGAGAAAATGCGTTTGTTTACGCTACACGTTTAACATATTCTTCTTCCCGGCTGTTGGCCACCAGCAATAGTCGGTCCGTCGCCTCTTGTCTCTCTCTCTGGCCTTGTCTTTTTGCAAAGAAAATCCCAAGACCCAAATAAGGAACTTCCCGAATCCCCACTGCTCCACTCCCTGCGACCTGCTTTCCGAGTTAAGCAAAGGGTACTTACTTGCAGTTGCTTCTTGTTCTGTTTGGTACTCAGATCTCCATTTTATTCGATGGCGCCACGGTTTTCTTTTATTTCCTCCTCCTATCCGAAGTTTCTTTAATTATTTCTTCTCTTTCCGAGAGACAAATTAAGGCTTCCTTAATGAATCTTACATTACTCTCAGAAACCGCTGTATCTACTTAAAAACAAATAGTAATCTTAATTCAAACTTCTCAATTCTTCCTTCTACTTCTCATTTGAATTTTAATAATTTTTAATACACGAAGTACATTCGCAATTCCCGAGGTTATGCAATGTAAATGGTTATTTCAACTAGTGAAAAACGACTTGCATCTGTCAGATATTTTTGACATTAGAAAGACAATAAAGCAGAATAAAATTATTCTTTGCTAAATTAATATTCCAGTGATCTCATCTGTTTTTGATTTCGATTATTGACTATTTAATGGGCTTTTTAATACACGATTTTCGTGTGATAACAGCGCTGAAAAGTACCAGCAATGATAATACAAGTTGCAGGAGATCGATCATGGGAAGCAAAATTTAAATTTCAGCGTCCAATTAAGAGACAAAAACTGATGTGCAAGATAATTAAATTAAAATGAATATTCATGAAATATATCTCAAATAAATATTACTTTTTTGATAAGATCTTTAGAATATTAAGAATGTCTACTTTCTGAATACAACTCCTTAATACAAATCTAAAAAAAAGATGTGACCGATCCGAAGAAAAGGAATAAAAGAATCCAAAACGAAATTCGCTTCATTAAATTGATTACATTAAAATTCAATAACAAAAGCGACCCCTCGGTCCGAAGGGTCGCGGGTTCGAGAAGCGCAGTGGCAGGGTTGTGTGCCCCTGGTCTTCCGTGTATGTATGTTGTCGCGGAATGCCTTAAGAGTCTGCTGACCACAGATCGAGGAGACCGCAAATGTGTCGGGAGTAAATGGTTAATGTATGTCCTCACGAGGGACATACTGGGTATCCGACGCGGATTCATTGGCGATGGACATTCCTGAAGACGGAAAAAGCGCCAGGGAGAAGAAAAAACATTCAGCCATTTCATGTGTGAAGCACACCTTACATTGGTATTCTTCCGTTTAATTTATTCATGTAATTCCGAGAGCTTATTCTCTGAACGACGGCTCAGACATTCGGAAATATTTTTTTTTTAAATGTCTCACCGTTGTTTCACACAATCTGCAAGGCGGTGAAAACTGTTCGATTCAAAAGACCTTCGCAATTAACGGAATGAACCCACCATCACATCTTTTCAATTGTAGGTTTCATTGCAATGTCACACACCGTTTCTACCGCCGCGACATCCACGCTTGCTAGCAAATACCAGGACAAATGTCACCCGTTGCGGGCTAATCGTATCCTCGCGGCCTATCGAGCAACGGGCGTGACATTGTCGGACGTCAACGACGTTCATTTTGCGCCGCTCGTGTGTCGCTAGCCTTCCGCCACTCGCGCACGGGGTTGGTTTGCCCCGGACGGGCAGCAGTGTGTGTGGTTGCGCGCCCAGGCCGGGACGAAACAGACAATTCCGTTTCTTGGTCAGTTTGGCTCCTCGCTCCGGGTTTTGTATTGTGCGTTTCATAATTTTTCGATTCTGTTTCATAATTAAGGAAATCAATCAATCGGACCGCGTTAATTTTGAAGAAAAAGAGACAAAGAGCCGAAGAAAGGCTAGATTCTTCAAAACAGAATGGGAACGACAAAGGGAGATATCGTGAAAGGTAAAAAATTATTACAGTACTTAATGATATCTCAGGATAAACTTGAAACATAATTGTATATTTTGAATTATATAAATAAAAAGCATACGAAAATAATAATCATAGAAAAGTCCTAATAATTTACGTAAACGGATACAAATTATTCACATGTATTATTTAAAGAATGTATCATTTCAAAACATGGCGTACTAATTCACCGTGCACTAATGTACCTAGTTTCACGAATACTGTACAGCTTCTTATAAATATCTAGTATTTTAAATTCGGCAAATATTACTCTTTGATTCAGGTAGTTTAGCTAACCAACTAGATTACACTTCCTCACAAAGTAATACATTAAATAAATCTTAACATCATATTGTACAACTCGCGATAATTCTGGATTAATACTACTAAATTGAACGCTATAACATAACCTCACAACTATACTTCGATTTCTCTACAGTGGCGGATGGGATTAGGAAATTGTTTCATCTTCTCCCTTACTAAATTAATCTTTTTAAAACTCTGTAATTTGCAAACGTCCTCCTCTACCGGGCTCGTGGCATCAGATGTGCTTACCACTGTTAAAATGATTCATTTCATAACGCAGAAGGTGTAACAATGACTTAATGGCTTTGGCCGCAAGAAAACAATCGAAGTACGAAGGCTGGAAAGGCCGTCCCGACCGGGCCGGTGACGTCATCGGCACACTGGTAAGTCCAGAACAACTTTCCTTGGGACGTCTTACAAACGCGAAAAGGGCGGATCGTTCCGTCCAGACCCTAGCGGTCTAGCTCGCGCTGCTTACGGAAAACTACGTAATGAACTTTCAGAAAGTGCCAGTGCACTGAGCTTTAGACCTCGCTTACGTACGATAGTACGAACGAGACGGAATCGGAAGCGCTGGGCACCAACCAACATCAATAGCATACACTACGCAATTTGAAGTCAATGGCATCTTATTTTTCGCTCAAGATTTTGGAAAAAATGTATATATCACCATAACATAATTATTGAAATAATCAATAACGGAGGCCTAAATGACTTAAGTTTTACTTTCCTAGCACATTCTCTACCTCAATTAAACTTTTTGAACCCTCATGAAACTGATCCGAACACTAATACGAATTAAGTGATTGTTCGTTGATAAAAAAATATTCACTATTTGGTAAATCTGAAGTAATAACGGAGAGTTCATACGTTCAACAACTTGTTGTCTACTTTAAAATTCTATCAACTGGTAATGATAATTTCCCTTTTTAGAGGTAGTAATATCACTTTGCTAAGGAACATGCATTATCTTGACCGGGAGGGAAGGTCAATGACCTCAGCGTTGTTTCTTCCTTTTTCTTCGTTCAGATAAAGAGTCAATGCCTCCCATTTGGGAGATTTAAGAACCTTCCTGAACCCTGTTGTAATTGGAAACTCTTGCGTTCTCTTACAACCAGATCTCCCCTTACACACTTTGAAATATTATTTTTGTGTCTGTAGATGTAGAGAGCAGTTGAGAAAGTGAAACAACCAAGTATACCACCTAATTCTTCGAAAAAATGGGGCGGCCATTTGGGTCTCTGTAAAAAGGACTACAAGAACAGAAAATGCTGAAAAATATTCCTTTTCTATGCTTTAACTATTAAAAATAGTTTAACAACAACATGCACAAAATAATTGCTATGTATATATTACAGTAATATAGTATACAGTAAACCCCCGATAGCACGAACTCTTTTTATATGAATTTTCACAACACGAACTCCGATTAATTCTGTCACTCGTAATTCGCTATATTAAGGGTTTACAGTATATATACATATGTATGACAATAGGTATTACACATACGAGTCATCTTGAACCCACTTTGCAGTTGGGATCATGATGTGTCATGTTCGTGATTATGGCCCAAAACCCATTAACAAGAATATGGATCTTCGGTTTTCCTTCATTTATATGCAATTTCTGTAAAATTCATATTTTTATTTGTGATATTTATATGCAAAATTTCCCTGCAGTTATATGAGATTTATTCTGGGTACCGTAGTAGTCCCACTCAAAGAGTTTTCTGGTTACCGACATGGGGTTGGTACGCGACAGTTCACCATAGGCTGCAATTTCTTATTAGACATCTGAAGAACGTGCGCCAGGCAAGTCTCTCCGCACTGGGCCGGTCAGGGCCTCCTATTAAAAATTGCATTTAGGTTGGTAGCAAACAGATCGCTAGAAAACAACTGAAGGAGGCAACACTTCCGGCATCGTGTTATGACGGTGCGGAGGACGCAAGATGTCTTCTGTTGCAAGCTGCACCTCGTACTAGCAACATAATGCCTGACGCAGACACTCGCCAGCAAGGTGCCACTGCGGAGAGACTTGTCTCGCGCGTTCTAGACAAGTAGACCGGAAAAAAATTTAGTGTGAATCATCAAAATATGTACGTGAATACCAAATGAACACAGAAGAATATGTAATAGGAAAAAATCAGATATAATATATAATATTAAAATACACTAATTAAAAAAACACATTGATATAATATGAAATTACATTCTTAAAAGAATTCGAAAAAAGTTTTAAAAAGAATACCAACGTTTTAAAAATCATTCGATAATCAATAAATAGCAAAATCTTCATCCATTCTTATCCAGAATGGTTGTATGGCAATCTGTCTAGACGCAATGAAAACCATCATAAGAACTGGCGATATCTTCGACCAACAAACAATCACTGCAGCCTGCAGCATTCTTGTAGAAGTATTACTACACATTGGCGAATTTTCTCGGAAATTAAGGTTACAGAACACGAACGCTACGTCAGTGATACTTTTCACTCAAAGTTGAAAATGATCTCAGTCGCTGACGCGCAACTCCAGCCACAGATAACCAAAGCAAGTGCGCTGTGAGACCAGCCGACCGCGTCTTATTATAGCAAACCAGGAATAGACATCACGCAGTAATAATGAAGGGAAATATTCTATTTCTTAAGTATTTCTTTTCATGAAAATGTATTAAAAGTGAAGAAAATTAAAAGAATAAAAATATTTTGTGAAAATAGTACAACATGTAATACAGTATTACTCGCGCAACTTTTCTTGAACGATGACCTTGCTTCCCCCTCTCTAGCACAATAAACAGATGAAAACAAAAGCTCGCAGCGAGCTCTAATGACAACATTCCAAACATCTTCACTGGCGTGAAATAAAAACAATTTTCTTTTGAAGGCGAGAACTTCTATCCGTTATTTTCTCCAAAAATCTAAAGAAATAACCAAAGCAGGTAAGGTTCTATTACAGGAGGTACCTTGAACACCTGAGTAAGTTAGAACGCCAATTATTGAGAACGTTGCAAACGCATGACTGGTTCTCCAGAGATTGGCATTGCTTTTAAAAATCTTGTGGCCAATTTCGTAACTAATACCCCCACTCTACCCGCATTTCTTCAATCCATCGTACAAGGAAAGTTGCGCGAGTAATACTAAAAATGTAAAAATATATTACTAAAAAAATAGGATATTGTGTTTAGACTGCGAATATTCGCCCAGATTACAAATTTGAGAAGGGTAAATAGAAAGACAAAACATGGGTTACATAAATGTTATAAAAACATCCGTCCTTTATAGATAGTGTTTTGCTGTCGGAGCCTCACCTGCCAGGGCGGCAAACGCGGCAAGGACGGCGAGAAGCAGCAGGCCCGTCATGGCCCCCTGCGCACCTCTGCTCCTCAAGGCCTCCGCATCCCTGGGCCAATCACAACACTGCACTGCACACGGCTCGCCAATTCACTCCCCTTCCAGCGGCATCCAGCGGCCACGAGTCCACCCACACAAACACTGCGCCGGAGCGGAGCCTTCTCTGATAACACCCGGCTGCCCTACTCCTCGACGTCCACTACGATACGACAGAAACACAATTCACTCTGCCAAAATGAGGCTAGATGGCATACTTTTAAATCACGTTCACTTCCCAACTGTCGTTGAGATTACTACTCCGGATATTAGGATATCGACTGGTAAGGTTTTTTCACACCGGAGTTTGTACAAACATCACTGCACACAAATTAAATTATTTCACTTTTCAACCGGAATTACTCACTTTTTGTGCAAATGTAACAAGATCTTTGTGGAATATAAATTTCAGATTTTACTCACTTCTGTCATCAATAATGAGAAACTTGCAAGAAACTTTCTGAACTTCTACACATCCAGAAAATTCTTCCCCAAGAGACGAAATCTAAATATTATGCAAAACGTATACTTTGATGTAACTGCTTTTTATTAATCTCAACTTTACTTTAATAGAGTTCTACTTTACAACTTTAATAGAGTAAAAGTAATTAAAGGTTAATTTATGTACTCGTTCTTGTATTTGCTGCTGAGGTAAAAATGTGAGGAAACACACGAGATGAAACACTATTACAATGTTAGGTCACATAAACGTCCATAGAACGCCGAGTTTTCAAGAAGAAAGAAACATTCTTCTAACTAATTAAACACATGGCGCCGATTATTATGATCACACGAAAGTATTTAATCGTAATGAAATTCGTTTCACGCTTCCTCCAAACCCGCAAAGAAAAAAAGTTTGAGAGCGTAACACTTCGCGGCAGCTGGTGTTCCGCTGAAAACGTTCGCGCCGGCAGACGGCGCCCGAACGCGCCGGGCACGGGGTGGACCGGGCGCGGCGAAGCCTCCCCGACAACTGACGACGCACGGCCGCTCTGGGCCTTCCCTCGCCTCCCCTCCTTTCCCCTCCCCTCCCCGCCGCGCAGGGCTCGATACGCCCTCGGAGGTGGCGCCGCGGCGGCACCGCCGGGAACTAACAATATTGGTCGAGATAAATCACGGAATTGTCTCACGAATAATACAACGAGCTAATTGTTAAGGAATGATGGATGGCTCTTTCGCGCGGCCGTCATTGTGTGCGCAATCGGTTGCATCATGTGTCTGGAAATTGCGGGGGAAGTGGCGGGGCCTGCGGGTGCAATTCTTTCGCGCGCAGCTATTATCCTCCGCTGGATTAATTTTTTATCATAAAAATGCATATTGCAAGTTTCTGAAGTGAAGAATTGATAATTTGATGAGCCTTTCTTAATTAATTTCAGTTGTCTTTTTATGATTTGATCAAAGACGACAAATTTAATTTCAAATTTGCCATTTTCTTCATTTCAGAGAATAGTTTGGATTTTTATGTAATTATTGTCCTCTGAAATTCACAAACACAAGTCATAGACTGTTAAAAATTAATTATAATAAAAGTAATAATTAAAAAAGGCAATTAGATTACACTGTTCTTAAATACGGAGAAGTGACCAAACGTTTAATAAAATAGTCAACAACAGTTTAGTTGGTTTTCTTCTAGATAGATTTCATGCACAATATTAGCAGTACGTGTTTGTCTCATTCATTTTACAGTGACCTAATTGGTATAATTTGACACTATTGTCTGAGTTAAGCATATTATAATTATTGTAAATTGATAATTTTGTCAAATTCGATGGAATTTCATTAAAAATCTCACAGTTTTTGTACTTAATATCACAAACTAATAATTATTACTTTTGTAAAATTAAAGCTTATGTGGATTTAAAACACAATACAAGAAATAATTTTTTTCCTGACGAGATATTGGATAAAAATATGTTTTTTTTTCGTAAAAAAGGAAACCGAATTAGACCAATATCATATTATAACGATAATATAAATATTATTCGTAGTCTGAAAGTAGGGCATTTTAGCTTCATTTTTACGTAGGAAGTATTTAAATTAATTCCGAGATGATTTTGTGACAGATGTGTTATTTTGATCAACAAAAATTAATAAAAAACAATTTAATTACTGTCAATGTGTGTGAATATAGGTATTGAAAATTTGAAAACAAATAATGTCAAGTACCGTTATTAATATGCCCTTTTGAACATGCTAATATCACGTTTTATTTTCTTTTAATTTTGCTTTAAAATAAACAAAACTATTTTATTGTTATATTTTAATAAAATGGGTAATAATTCAGTTCAGTTAATTTTGTAACCTGAATAGGCTACTGAGTAGTATTACGTCGGAGTTACATTGTGTCTTCGCGCCATTTTAATTTTACAGAGTTGTCGTCTTGATAGATACAAATTTTATATTCCTTTGAAAATAAAACTTCCTCAGAACCTTTCGCGTTCCCTATTTTATAACAATTTAATTCAATCAAATAAATAAAAGGTGTTGTTTGGTATTAAATATTATATACCATATAACACATTTTATTTATTAAATTATTAGAAGGTATCTACAGCACCGGCGATCTTATTAATTTATATGAATATAATATATTTATGTGAATTCAACATGAATTCAATCTTTAACATTCTTGACTTAATAGTTAATATACGTACCTACTTATTTACTATCCGTTTTTTAGCCATAACATTTTTTATCTCCTCTCTTTATAAAAATGCCCTAACCATCTACAAAATGTAATCTAGGGTTGTTAAATAACAATACTGCATGTCTGACTGTCCTTGGCGCGACAGCCCACGAACGGACCAGGGCCTACCAGCGCCGACCCGGCCGCGCGGCTGTGTTTAAGGGGACGTGTGGCTATCACGAAAACGCCCCTACGCAGTGTTCTGGTCTTCTCAAAATGAAACGTAAGTTTCCTCATCGTCACACAGCAGCATACTGACACATTGTAAGGGAAACGCACACCATAACGTTCCCTGACCGGGAATCGAATAGAGATGGAAAGCGAGCACGCTGACCAAGGAGCTAAATCGCGAGGGGAAATAACGATGCACTTACACATATTCCATGTGCGATTCATTTTCATACAGTAGTATTATTTAGCATGACATCTGAAGATGGAGGGCGCAGAGCTGAGGGCGAAGCCAATCCCCAACCTCGTCGCTTTGGGGGGAGCGCGCACCTCCCCAGCATGTGTTCCAGCCCTTCTCCAGCCGTGTGCACATTGACCCTTCTGCATGAGCCTACTAAGCTCTCTCTCTCTCTCTCTCTCTCTCTCTCTCTCTCTATATATATATATATATATATATATATATATATATATATATATATATATATATATATATATATATGGCCGGCATGACATTTTGATTGACACGTTTCTGCACTAGAAAGAAAATTTATAATTAAACATAACACATTAGGAGGCTTCATAGTTGATTTCTGCATTAAATGCTGTTTTTACAGTAGGCCTCCCAGAATTGATTCATATCCCATTTTTGATAAAAATGTCAGTTGAAGGGTTTCTGAAATAAACTATTCATTTTTCGTTACAATTTTAGCGAATCACTAACAACTATAATACAAAGTTTTCTCACACAAATCAATTCTTTTATTTATATTTTTTGTTGAATTTTCTTTCAGATTTTTAGCCTTCTTCAAGTGTTTATTCCATTACTTCCTCTTCTTTGCACACATTTTTTATATTTCATATTTCACGCGTGTGAATTCTCGCTTCCTGAAGGAAACGTTTGAAAATGCGCAAAAATTGAATTATGTTACGTAAAGGATTGTTCAAATTATTAGTTTTCTGACTCAAATTCTCATTGCAATAAAAATAATTGTTTCAGATGTGTAAATATTTGTATAAGTTAATTTTACAACTAATTCACTCTTGAGAATTGTTTTATTGTAATACTTATTGCAATACAACACAATACATTAACATCACAACCTAATCCTAAAGCAATAGTAAAGCAAAGCTTTTTACAATACAATAAATACTCATCCCCGGACCTTCCTCTTCTCTACTTCCACTTCTGTTGTTTGTCTCTCTCTAGCTGCCTTCTTTCCGCAGAGGTTTTTTTCCAATTTACCTAGTGAAGTCAGTAATCCTGCTTTTCTATCTCCCTGCTTCTTCCCAATACAAAATTCTTATCTTCTTTCTCAATCGCATATTTTCTGCGCAGCGTAACCTCTCTTGTCGATATCTACTCCCTTATCTCGTTTCTTGCGAGTTTTGTCAATACTTCCTCTCATCTCGTTTCATTGCCTATTCCCTGTTAAAACTTATGAACATTGTAGATAGAGTGATATGCCTTACCAACCTTCTATATGTATATCTCCTTTGCTCTCTTTTCAATAGTTATGTCTATCACATCTTCCCTGATTCTATTCATTCCTCCTCATTCTTTTCCTTATTCCTTTATTAATTATTCATTTTCCCAATAAAACTTCTCTCATGTCATGTTCCATTTTCTTATACTCTTCCCATGTCTTTCTGGCTAAATCATTTCCACTTGCTTTCTCTACAGTGGTATTGTCAAACATGTGCTTCTGTAGTGGGGGGTAATGGGGGCTCCTGGTTGATAGGCAACCCATCATACGTTTGTATTTTCAGGATCACTTTCCAACGCAATGAAAGTGATTTTTATACCCACTGTTCATTTAATTACACTTGTCAGGATAATACAATAGTACAGTACCACCATTTTAGTCCGGTGGAGATCAACAGCGGGTGCGGCCCGTTTACTTCGGTCAATTATGATTCAGCGTTTGATGACAATTTTCAGCATCCAATTAACAAAAGCAAGGGAATTCGACCCAGAGGGAAGCGAAGACTCCCGAAGGCGGGCGGATATGCACGAAACTCGAGCGACAGCAGTCGAAACGCGTCCGACTGCGTTCCCGAATTCGCAGGTGATAAAACGCTGCCAATCCGCCTGCCTGCCGCGGAGGTCTGAACGTGCTCGAAGGCAACTCCGGACGCGAATCTTCCCCTGCGGCCATTCCGAGTACGCTGCGGATCTCCCGCGCCGGTCTGTGAGCGCCTATTGCACTTACGTTACAGTAGACGCTAAAGCTGCTCTGATAGATTCTTAACAAGTTCTGATTCATTCGGCAAAGGATATCCTGTGGTAATGTAGAGATGTTCCTGTAAATTGTGCCTTAATACTTTTTCCGTATGGGAATTTGTTGCAAATATGTGAGCTTTCAGAAATCTCCAAAAAAAGAAATCGAATGTAAACCCTTAAGAAGTGTGTGCGGTTGCGGAGTCCTGTTGAAAATGACCGCAATACTTCCTTTGTCAATATTTAGAAGACAAGCTCCAGGATCAGATGCGCATAGCTGTTTGACATATTTTACGTATGAGTCATACAGAAACCCTTTCTGTTAGAGAGTGAACGTGGAGCAAACCGAGTACTCAACAGCACTCAAAGCAAGTCAAAACCCTCCTGCCCGACGCGCCCCTTCGCAGGGGAGTTGAGCGCACCGTTCCCCGGCGAGTGACGGCCCGTCGCGTCGCCCGAGCAGAATTTGCCTCGCTCGCGGCACACTAAGAAAACAGTCGCACTGCACTTTTGCAAAACCTCGATTTGGAGTTAAGGTACGTTAGTATGCCTCTGATAACACTGATCTGCAAATTTTAACTTTTTGGCTGAGGTTATTATTTTCATAGGTGAATAACATAAATGTGACCATGCTAAATATAAATTTGAAATCCGTTTTGCTTCATCACGTGTCAGTTTAATACAACACAAGAAATAATACAAATATAGCTTTAAATTCAACTCAAATACATTTATTTTTTAAATGCAATAAACCGTGAAACATATTTAATGGAAACAATGTTTGAGAACTCTAATCATGTAATCTCATTTATTTTAGCATTAATAACCTTTTCTAATTCATTTTATCAAAAGAACGTTTTTTTTTATTTCCTCGTGTCGTAACTGTTTTGTTTCTTCATTTGTTAGTGACCAGCAATAGTCTGCTAACCTACTTACGTTCCACCTTCCCTGATAACGTCTCCTTGATGTCTTGGTGAAATCTCTCACCCTGCCGCTCACTGACAAGGCTAAGCTTTTCTATAAAAATCGATGTGAGAGTATAGGAAGTGTACCTTACCACTCAAATTACAACCTTGCTGTCTTAACTTTTCAAGCGTATTTTTTACAATATTTTTATAATTTGGACCCTTGTGGTTTCCTATGACTTGTTTAACTACTAACTTGGAATCTGTCCATACTTGTTTTTCAATCTATGTCGTTTTGTCTTTAAATGTGGTATCTTTTTTCAACTTCTTTATATATGGTCCAACAAATACTACCTCTTTAATCTTTGCATCAGATATTCCTGGAAATGTCTTGCAGATATATTTGTAACAGTTACCATCCTTATTTGCAGTCTTAACAAATTACTTCATAAGTCCCAATTTTATGTGTAAAGGAGGAATGAGAACATCTGTAGGTTCACAAGACTGTCATGCAGTATATTTTTGGTTCCTGGAACAAGATAATCTCGCTCTGTTTTCAGTATTTTTTTTATTACAGTGGTCAGATCGTGCTTTGTTGTCCCATTTACATAAGAAACTTGGCATCTTCGTGTGCCCAGACTGTGGACCAAGAAGCATGCCAATAACTTTAAGATCTCCGCACACTGCCTCTTATACTCTTCGTATTTCACTTTCTATAGAACTAATTTCATGTTCTCGTATGTTTCCTTGAGAAGAACTGAATGGGTAATTGGAACTGATGAATATTTGTTCCCAATATGTAAGAGAACAGCTTTCATACTCACTTTTGATTAGTCTATAAAAAACTTTCAATCACTTATAATGTATTTTTCAGCTCCCAAGGCATTTACTAAACCAGGATTATCGTGGCAGTATGTAAGATCATCTTCTTGACAGAAGTACGGGACAAATTGCTCTTCACGATGTCTACACCATGCAAATGATGTTTCTGGAGTTAGGAAGTCCTTTTTTTAGACTTGATCCCAGGATTTGAACAATTTCCTTAAAAAAGACTTAAGTCCTTTACCAAACCATTCAATTCATTTTGCGTGAACTGTTGATACTGTTTGACGTCCTCTTCTTGTGCTGACTTTGAATTACAGCAACTGTCTTCAGAGTTTGCTTAATAGTATAAGATGATTTGTTTCCAAATGGTTGTGATGGAGAAGGCACAGGAAAATCTGGTTGATGAGCGATGGGCTTTTTGCTGATAAATGTTTCGGATATTTTTCAGGTTTTTTGAATTACCCTGCAACGTCACACACAGAAAAATAACATTCATCTACATGATCTCGAGGCTCATAGCAAATCATTGGAACGGCAAAAGGCATGCTAATTTTCTTCCCTTGACTCCATTTTCTTAATTGTTCAATACAAGTATGAGACACTTTTTGGAAGCCAATTATTTGTCCAGATCTCCTAGTTTCATGCCAAAGTAAGAAAGGTATGGCTTTTTAACAAAGTTTGTGATATTACGTCTTCTTTTTCTTGGCACTAAACTCCCACAAATTTTACAAAATATGTCAGGATTATTTTTATATTTTCTGGAAGGCATATTATTTCACAAAACACACATAAGCGAATAAAGCGTCTACTAAGAAATGTAACTTCTCACGAACTGAAAACTAATGGTGTAACTCAACATGAATCGATTTAATGGATATATGGATCGATAACCTCACATTTTGGAAGCGCTCGGCATTTTGAGTGTAGCGACCCGTAAGCAAGGAAGCGGAACGAAATATTGGCGAGAGAAGATTCGAGGAAGGCGTTCATCTGGACAGAATTATAAAAGACCAATAGTGGTAAGCCGGTAAGATTATGTGAAATCCAGTTACAGGTTTCAGTATGTATGTAACAATGTATTTGACATACTCAAATGTCTAATACATTGATCATGTAAGTATTAATTGTAAAAATATGGTATGGGATAGAGAAAAAACAGTTAGTCATTTCAAATTCGGGTGATGAACTTTATAAAGAAGATGTATTTTGAAGAAAAGCCAGAATCATGCAGACCAGTTAAATCAATATTCCAAGTAATACGGAAGTTTAATGTACTTGTACATTAACTTTACCAAATAAACATTTACGACTGGAACGCTACATTAATGTTTGTTAACATTGATGAACATTGATTCCTTGTGAAATTCATATAAAAGTACTCAACCGAATATTGAAAAAGAATTTTTGTGTTTCGTTCGCGTTATTTTGATTAGGGTGTGGGGGTACTGTTTCATTAGCCTTCGGGCGATCGGTGTAAATGCTGCCTTCGCACATGAAACGGCTCTCCCCGTTCACGTTTGATCTCTGCAGGCGCGAAGCCACCAACTCTAATTATGTATTGAGACACAAGATAGGGGTAACGTCTTCTCCAAGACCCTCTAACAATTGCGGCAAATTCGCGCCAAAGTAACCACGTCTTCAGTCGTTCCTGTAAGAGGCATAAACACCGCCACGCGATCGCGCCTGTTCCAGTTTTTTCAGGATTGTGATGATTATGAAAGAAAAGTTTCATGTATTTTTGTAATAAAAATGTTATAATAATTCTCTTATGCAATGTATTGTATAAATTAAATAAATTGGTTATTCATTGCGTGTTATGTGTAGGTAATATCAGTGGATTTTAGTAGTTTTAGATTTCGTATAATTTATATTCTCGTTTTATTATAAATTATTTAGCTACCTGCATATTCTCTTTGCCCATCTTTACTATTTTCTTTACTTCCATTTTTTAGAGTTTTGCCTTCATACCTTATTAGATTTTAATTTAGAGTTTTATTATGCCATAATTATGTTGTATTTATCATCAGTGTTTGTGAAGCCTCAGTAAAAGTCTGATTTTACAAATTATCTTCAGAAATTTCTTTTCAAGAGAATAATTAACCCTTTAAACCCGTAATTCTATTTTTGAAAATAAATGTTTAAATTCTAATATAATAGCTTATTTAGAGTTAAATGAAGACACTTTTATCGAAATTTTAATAAAATTGTTCTTAGAATTGGCGTTTTGGAGTGTTTCCATATGGGACAGTGGGACTGAGAGGGTGGGTGAAGTATAAATAGCTATTTGTTTAGAAAGTGCATATAAATTTAATAATGTAACAGCTTTGAATGCAGAAATATATTATATTTGATACACTTCATTATAGATTTTTTTATGCATTGTCATCAACGAGATTGTTTCTCTCTTTTGGAAATGAAATGACCTTCATTAACATGTTGTTTGATTTGTTACTCTCTTTTCTACATTTCAGACCAGACGAGGTAACTCCAGGAGTCACGCGCTGAGAGTATTTTTGAAAGTATGTAAGAACAAAAGTTCGTGTAAACTCAAGCTGCTCCATTTGCGCTTTCTAGCCTGTCGTGCACAAACTGAAGAGATGCTTTGCATTTTCAATTGACGTATTCAATGGAAAAGTGAACAAATGCCAGTGCCATTTTTTGCCTCTTATTTACTCTCATTTTTGACACATTCTGATCTAAGCGATCGAAACCTCCCATGTGTATATTACAATAAAATATGCATGCGGGCTGGCCATCATTACGTCTTTTATGCTTAGCACTTTTAGCTTGTTCAACAGATGCAGCATCCCGCAGTGTTGAAGCAACAGTTACAAAATTGAAAGAATTGCACCTTACAAGAGTTACTGTCGATGATGTGTTTGTGACAAGGGAATTCAATCCTCTTTCCATTCTGAGGACGTCTTTTGGATCCACTAGTGGCGCTTTTTCAGTTCTGTTTGCGCATATTGTACCTGACCCGTTCCATCGTCGCTCTTTTAGTTGTTGTAGGTATGTTTATGGACTCATCGCACTCATGTGGATATTTCATAAAAAAGTAGTGATTGATTGATTGTTAATGATCCCGGGCGCGTCAACTGATAAGGTCGTTAGTCCCGTAAGTGTTGAGCATGCTTTTCCTCGGATCGTGGTGGTGGTCTTCCCCCGCTGCCCTGCCGCCGGCCAGCGGGGTTTCCCTCAACCAGGTATCTCCCACCAGCGGGGTACCGCCACAGCTGGGACAAACCCCACACACCCGACCCGGCTCCGACGTGTGTGGTAGTGTTATGCGTGTAAGTGACAGTGCGATAAAAATCAATGATTGTAATTATTCTTGGTGAATTACCTTTTTAAGTAAAGGAGGTGGATACCTTTGCAATAGAAACGACATACATATAGACACTTAATAGGAAATAAAAACTTAAAAACGTTTTCAGAAATATATTCAACTCGGTGTTTACTACGTATAGCGATTGTATTGTTAATAAATATAGAATTTTTAAAAATCTCTTATATCATTACTCTTAGAGAATAAATACTGAACATGTTTTTTTGGAGTTTTTTTTTCATTTCTCGTTAATGTAGAACGTTTGTAACTTTTCTACTGCTGCTTCTTTAGTTTGATGTAATTGCGAGAGTAGGTACATATAGTTCAAATTTACTTTTGAATCTGACCAACCTTTAATTTGTAAATCCGAGACATTTGCACATATCCGTGTATATTTGTTTTGTAGGCATAAAATGTCAACTACATCGATTAATTTATGAAAAAACGAATGTGAAAAGAGGGATAATATACATTCCACTCATATCTCATTTTCAGTGCGCAACCTTGCTGCACGAAATTCTAAGAAATGTCCCGACCCGTCAAGCCATTTTCCAATCAAATTCGTTTTAAACGTTGTCTCTCGCATTGCGGCTTGGATGTTTTCTGCAAAACTTCATTCAATCATAGATCTTAAAATGATGTCATAAATATTTAAAATATATTTGTTGAATTATAAGTGTTAAGAGATGGAAAAGTTTCGATATAGGTTTTCTCAAACTTTTCGTAGCGATATCTGCTTTAAATGAATGGAGGAATTTGTGGCTTCACATTCAACTGCTTAAATAATATCTCAAAAGCGCCTTTCAACTTTTAAAATCCTGTCCCTGTGGTGGTTTTTTTCTTTCAAAAGTTTAAGACATTTCTTTTGATCTGAAAAGAATGTAATTCCATTCTGGCGAGGAATTTACGAGACAAAAAGTTCCAGCTCAATTCTTTCTCTTTTCCAATTGTTGAAAAGAAACGATATTTAAGAATATTATGCAAGAGTATTGCTATTAGAATGTTATTTTACTTCCGTAAGTTCAAGCAGAATGTTGAACCTTACCACTCTTTGTTCGGTCATAACTATGTTAAGTGTAATGCCACGGGATGACGTGGACCTCTGGTGCAGCCGCGAGGTTTGGGGCAGCGCAGCGACGTCGCTTGAGGTTACCTTTAACCTCGCGGTGGCTGCTGAGAAACGTACCCGACATCGCCACAATAATTTCTTTAAACAATTTCTTTAATAAACGAAGTAAGTCAAAATTAACGAAGGCAAAAAATCTTTAAACGTGGAAAGATTGTAAGCACATTTCAGGAAAAAATTGTTACAGTGTTTTGAATACTTGAAATTGTTTTCTTCACAAATTTTTATCAGCTTCTCTTCCGCGCGTTAGCAGGAGAAATGACCTTGAGTGGCGGACTGTTATATTCAAAATATACGTTGAAGATGATCGCAAAGAAATCAAAATTACCCAGAAAAATGCTTATCTCTTGTATGGCAATATGTATATTATTGGACTCGTCTTTTCGTTACCTCAATATCTAGTACAATACTAGTGATTAATAGAAACGAATGCATGTATCAATTGAAATCACTTGTCTCATGGACCAGTGAAAACTGCTTTTCAGTAACTTCAAAAACTGCAGGTGATAGAGTTTCGTGACTCACCTAATTCTTGTGAGGAGCCTCTCCGTTGCTTCACAAAAGAATAAAATATTTCTTAAGAATTGTTGAGCACTCTTTTTCTGAACGCGCTCATGGGGCTTTTACAAGCAATGTGGCATTTATGCGACATGAACAACAATTTTCTTTATTAAAAAAGATAAGCAAATAATAAAGTAGAATGTTCCCTAAACATCATCCCAGATTGAAAAAGCTTGCTAACAACAAGAGAAAGGAGTTGAACAATATTTCTAGCTAACATTATACATTATTTTAATTTGGCTTTCAATTAAAGCTCCCTTTCACATTGTAAATGAATATCTATCTCTTCATAATACCTTTAATATTACTGAACCAAATGCAATACAGTAGACATCTTGTTAATACAATCAATCGTTTCTATACTTAATGCTCTTTGCCATTCATACTTTCTTGCAAAATTACTCGAAAAGTACTGAAATTTCAGCAAAATTATACAAGACGTTATTTGAAAGTCCATCTTCAAGAAACATATTTCAATAACGGAAGTAATCTCTATCTTTAATATTTTAATTCTAGAAAGACCCCGAAAAAAATTTTGAAGGTTTGAATAATTCGTTTTTGAATAATAAATTTTCGAATAATCAGGGTTTTCAACGAACATTCCAGACCTGCATCATTCGATTAATGTCCTTCTCACTATCCAATAACAATACATAATTAGAAATGACGTACTTTTTTTGAAAATTTGGAAAATGTTTCAGGGGTTACATGTAATATACGCCTCAAAATTAAAATACCGCTTTAAAATTGGAGAAGCCACACCAGCTAGATCAATTGGGGAATATATAAAAACCATTAAAAAACATTGCAGGACATATTTGTTGACGAATGCAAATTCTCAAGTTCGCTTAGAGCGTGTCCCGGCTGGGGCGGTGCCCCGCTGGTGTGCGGTACCTGGTTGGGAAAAACTTCTCTAGCCAACGGGAGGTATCTCCCCATTCTCCGGAGGAGGACAACCGCTGCCTCCCGCGATGAAAGCATGCACAGCGCTTACGGGACTAATTAGGTTAGGACTTGACGCGCGCAGAATCGGTAATCACTGGGTGCACTGGGCTCCTCCCCCAGGCCCTCGCTGCGTCAGGAGCCCGGAGGGGCGCGTGTTTGGCCACGGGCCCCGGCGCGCCCTCGCCGGAACACGATTCACGCACGGCGTTAACCCGCCCGCCCGCCCGCCGCCCCGCCCCGCCACGCCAGCCCGCCCCACCTGCCCGCAGGCCGTCCTGCGCTCCCATGCGCCCATTCGACCACGCACCGCACCCGACCTCTTGGCCCCGGGCTCCACTGTTTGATTTCTCACTCCCTCTCAGCCCCCGTCGACACACCCTGGCCCAGCGACCTACGACTTGGCCAACCGCTATTTGCTCCCCCCGCTCCTGCCGCTCTCCACTCCTCCTAACCCCTCTTGCGGCCTTTGTTGCATCCAATGTCATAGGGTCATAGGGTGTCATAGGGTCGGGTAAAATGGTGTTTATAAAGGGTGTTGAAAAAGGACGAACGAACAGAAAGGGAATGCAAGAAGAGAGGTAACATTTATGGCAATAGTTGTTTTCACTGGGAATAGTTTATTAATATTTAATGATTTAACATTGATACAGAACTGGAATCAACGCTTGAAACAAAGATAAGTATTAGGTATTTTTTATATCTTCACTGTTTCTCCCTCATGCCTCGTACAATGTAGTGTCGCAATCGTCAGCAACCAGCTGACCCCCCTTCTTATGAAATAAAATTCTTTCTTCTCAACAACAGTACAGTTTTAATACTTCACAATATTTCTAATGTTCTAATACATTGACTACTTATGGGAATATTCCTGAAAACTAACACAGCTATGGTGGATCTGATGGGAAGCTCTATAGGTCTACTCACTTTGACCGCTAACAAACGAATAGTACGTTGCATCTATTACAACCATATACTCTTACGTCATTATGCCATAACAACCTTAGTTTCTTAGTCATTTATGCCACTGTATTCATTCTACCTTAATCTCATAGGCCCTTACATTTACGTCCTTATGCACTTATACTCTTTTTTCTCGCCCTTATGCCCCTACTTTATTTCTCAAAAATTTCCTTTTTTTGCACTTCTTGCCTCAGTTGAATATTCAATAATCGTCTTTCAACTTCTTTTTTTCATTTTCAACGTCCTGGTTGTTTGTTAGTCGTAAGTCCTGCCTAGCAACAGACGAAGCTGTTTTTCTCATACCCTCGTCAGCTCTTGTACTTCGAGCGGGTTAATACTCTGAGTACCGCATGGTGTGACACCTCAAAGATAGTAGTTTTGAAAACGAGCAACGGTAGGAGCGACTTTTTAAGTTTGTACGAATGCAGAAAAGCGACATTATTAACGAGGTGCCTACGCTACTTTTTTATATAATAGCATTATAAATTTATAAGGGAATCAAACAATGTGGCGAAACAACTTTCTTGGGACGTCTCAATTATTTGACATCTGCGCGAGGTACCGGTGGCCAGCCGTTCCATTCACCGCTTCCTCCCCAAGGTTGCCTCGCCGGATTCGCTCAATGTTTAATGATGCAACTACCCGTACGTGCCGTAAATGCTCGTCATCATCATCATCATCATCATCATCATCAAAAGGCTGTTTTTATTGCAAGTACACAAAAATATTGTTATTGTGTAACACAGAGCGGCTGTTTTATTAGTGCGCGGCAATCGAGGAATATTCTGCTCGGCTGACGGACGTCCCTCGCCGAGAACGGCGCGCTCCGCTCCCCAGCGGCCGGGGGGGGGGGGGGGGGTTGAAGGTCTCGCCCTGGGCAGCACGCCTTTTGCGGGACGAGACCTTGAAGCCCTCCCGCCCGCAGCGTTGGGTGGGGAGCGCAGAACACCGTTCCCCGACGACACCCAGCCCGTCGGCCGAGACTTTTGCCCCACCGCGGCACGCTGATAAAACAGACGATATGGTGTTTTAACTACAATTGAGAACTACTACATGTCGGTCATTTCCAACATAAATATCAATATAATTTAACAATAATAATAATAATAATAATAATCATGATGAAAATAAACAAGATACTACACACGATAGAACTATATTACACGGTGATAGTGCGGCGAA
This sequence comes from Gryllus longicercus, assembly GCA_038098605.1. NCBI lineage: Eukaryota > Metazoa > Arthropoda > Insecta > Orthoptera > Gryllidae > Gryllus > Gryllus longicercus. The sequence continues at coordinate 345,959 of JAZDUA010000641.1, forward strand.
CCGTTGCCCCTACAATTCACTACACTCACTGAACTGCGCGACACATGTTAATTCAATTTTAACTTATTGTAAGTTGTTAACATTCCGGATAGAAAAACTAATTCTCACATATTTCTTCTTCACTATGAAAATTATGAGAAATACTATTCAAAACTGTTACTGGCAAACATTCTAATATCTTTTAGTACTATTGACTAATGAAACTTTCACTAAATCTGTTCCCTGCTCCAAAAGAATTGCCATGTCTCTAAAATATCGTTTTGGTATACGATCTTCCACATTGATTTCAATAATTGCAAAAACTCCTAAAAATCTTTTATGTTATTCCACGTTAAAGAATAATGGCCCACTTAAGGGTCCAGATAAGCTCACTTATAAGAATAAGTAAATGCTTAAGCAAAAACTTAAGTGATGACTATGAATTGAAAATGCGAATAAGTAAACACTTAAATGTTAATGAAAAAATAAATATCGACTATGAATACGGCCCGTAAAGCTGTATTTAGTCAACACCATCTAGCTGACAACCTCCTAAGTAGTCCAGGTGACATTGGGTATAACATAAAAGCAATTCGACTTGAAATTAGTAGTACACGCAAGAAGTTAGGATTCAATTTATTTTCCAAAATGTCTTCAAAATTCAGTATTTGTCCTCATTTCTCATCATTGTAATAATTTACACAGTCCCTATAGGTTGCTTCTGATTTTCTTCTGAGTTTCGGAAACAGGAATAGACATGTGCTGTTTCTTGTCACCTCCCAATAGGTTATCTTTGAAAACAACTTCTTGTAGCAGTTATCATGATAAATAGTATTATTTGCTACCAAATCACTAACAATAATATCACGACTTGATATTTCTTCACCTCAATTTTTCCTCGGGCCAGCAGCGTGATCTAAAACTTTTTTCATTTCTTCGCTGCGCGCTTCATATACTTGCCGGCATAGTTCGACTACTTTCTTTTGTTTTTGTGAAACTCTCCACAATCTTTTCCCATCAGATAAAACCCATTGAGAGAGGAAATCAAACAGAAAGAGCGTATAGAAAAGGGTCATTGTGATGCTTATGGGCGCCACTAAGAACAGTTTTCTAGAATTAGTGGCAGTGGATCCTGTTTAAATGCAGTTTTTTCAACAATAAATATAAACAACGAATTTCTTCTCGCAAACGATTTTCTGTTTTCCATCCTCGAAATATTGGCAACAAGCACCTGCCATTCTCTTGCACGCACAGAACACCTGCCTCCATCAATGCCCTCATCACTAACCAACCTCTAACTCATTAAGAGGTGACGGCGGAAAACAACAGAAATTACCAAACAGTAAATTAGGTACAGTTAGTGTAAAACGTATTCGTACACCAGTGAATTTTAACAATTATTCTAATTAATATGCAGTAATGAACTTATAATCAAAAGATTGTGACATCATGTATTAACCTAAGTTTACGGATAAGTTAATACGAACAACAGAAAAGCACATGTACAAAGCAGATATAACTGTTGAAAGTACTTGAAATCTGAAATGTTGGGACGGAGAACGTATTCGTACAGCAAGGACAACTGTAACAGTTTTAGCTCCTTTACGCCTGACCCTTGGAAAGTTTGTGACGCTAGAAACGGTATACAGCAGTGGCCTTGCATAGTGTTTGACGGGCAACACTCGACAGGCGTCTGTGTGTTTTATGAAAAGAAGAAATGGATCGTATAGGAAATGAAACGTTTTTGGAAGAGAGAAAAATTAACATGAGGTTGCATAATCAATGAAAATCGTTGCGTGAAATTTCTCATATTTTAATCGGACTAATGATTACCATTCTGGGAGTCATTAATAGGTTTAGTGTAAGGAAAACATTAAAAAACGTGCGAAAACGTGGACTTACAAAAAAACTTAGTGGAACAGATACTCTTGAAATTCTACGAAAAGTGAAGGAAAATTCAGAATTAAAAGCATCGAAAATAGCATGTAAATTTGAAAATGAATTGCAGATACATATATGTGAGAGTACTGAGCAACATTTTTTGAAACAAAGTGGCTATCATTGATGAGTAGCTAGAAGAAAATATTATGTGAATGAAAGTAATTGAAGGAAAAGAATAGAGATCGTCAAATAACATGTAAATAACACGAGTAAGTTTTAGAAAATGTAACATTTTCAAAAGTTACTCGTAAATGATAAATCTTGTAAATAATAACATAAGTGCCGAACCAGCGAAAATTTAATAGAATGTCTAAGAATATCCCATCCTATAGACTACGGTATGAAAAAGCCCACTTGCCTCAAAAGTTAAGTTTTCAAGGCCCTAGAATGCTTCGCTTAGGAGTTATTTAACGATGTATCTGACTGAGTGCTGCGGGATTTAATTTTTTAAACTAATCCTTTACATTTTTAAAGTCAAAGAGCAATTCATCACGTCTCCGTGAAATTATCTTTCTTTAGAGACATCATATGCCAAGATTTGTTGAGCACGAAAGCCGAAAAAGATCACTTTCGAAATGCTATAAGCACCAACGAAGAATAACGACAAAATTTCAAAACTTCGGGACTTTTTCGTTTAATTTACCTGTGATATTACGCCAATTAATGGTTTTTATTTATTTAACATCAGCACGCTTTTATAACACATTAGGAGCACACAAGTATGTTCACAATGCACATATTTGCATTCATTAAAATAAAAAGAGATTTTTAAAATCATAAAAAAAACAGTTTATCAAAGCGTCTCACTTCATCATTAACATTAATTCCTTATTTTTTAACTTGCATTTTGCCTTTATTTTAAATCTATTTTGACAATGGTGACGTCTGTTATTTAATCTTTGAATAATGTAAACAACATCTCATGAGCATTCCCACAACGGATTTATTCACCTGGAATTGAAGAGGCTCGCGTCCTCTCTTGCAGTAGCTCACCCCCGCCCCCGTCCCCGGCCCCGACTGACCACTTCGCACAAGCACCTGCCTACCTCAGCTCACTCCCCTGCCACGCCCCTTCGTCCTCCTTCCTCCCCCTTCCCCAGTTGAGAGCCCGCACGTCCCTATGAGCGGTAATCGGCCCTCAAGCCAGCCTGATACTCGCTCCCCTTGCCCCGCCCACTCCAAGCCACTTCTCACCAGCTCGGCCGATTCCTCGCTCTCTCGTCGACAGGCTAGCCGCACATCCGCCTCGCCTGCGCCCACCCTCCCCAATCGAACATCCTCCCCCGTCCTCGCGTCCTCATCCCAACGCGTCTCATACTCACCTCTCCCCTCTCCCAGCCTCGACCCCTGTCGCTTTCCGCCTCCGCCCGCGACTCGCCCCGCCCTCGCCCCCGCCCACACTCCTGCCCCGCTCCGCTCCGGCACCTACCCCGGCCTCGCCCTCGCCCCCGAAACCGCTCCCTCCCCGTCCCCGCCTCCTTATCCCTCCCTCTCCCCCAACCACGCCATCGCCTCCACCCCGCCCCCGCCCCGCCCGTTGCGAGCGGCCTGTTCATTAGAGCGGCCCTCGTGGAAGGCAAACACGGGGGCGGCGGCGCTGAGCAGTGGATAAGGGCGCGAAAGACCACACGCCCCGGCCCGCCCCGCCCCGCCCCAGCCCAGCCACGCCCCGGCCCGACCCGCCCACCCCGCCCCGCCCCATCCCCGCCCCAGCCCCGCCTCAGCCCCGCCCCTGCCCCGCCCCCGCCCCGCCTCAGCCCCGCCCCAGCCCCGCCCCAGCCCCGCCCCAGCCCCGCCCCAGCCACGCCCCAGCCACGCCCCAGCCCCGCCCCAGCCCCGCCCCAGCCCCGCCCCAGCCCCGCCCCAGCCCCGCCCCAGCCCCGCCCCAGCCCCGCCCCAGCCCCGCCCCAGCCCCGCCCCAGCCCCGCCCCACCCCGCCCCACCCCGCCCCAGCCCCGACCCATCCCGCCCCAGCCCCGCCCCAGCCCCGCTCCAGCCCCGCTCCAGCCCCGCCCCAGCCCCGCCCCAGCCCCGCCCCAGCCCCGCCCCAGCCCCGCCCCAGCCCCGCCCCAGCCCCGCCCCACCCCGCCCCAGCCCCGCCCCAGCCCCGCCCCAGCCCCGCCCCAGCCCCGCCCCAGACCCGCCCCAGCCCCGCCCCAGCCCCGCCCCAGCCCCGCCCCAGCCCCGCCCCATCCCCGCCCCAGCCCCGCCCCAGCCCCGCCCCAGCACCGCCCCAGCCCCGCCCCAGCCCCGCCCCAGCCCCGCCCCAGCCCCGCCACAGCCCCGCCCCACCCCGCCCCAGCCCCGCTCCAGCCCCGCCCCAGCCCCGCCCCAGCCCCGCTCCAGCCCCGCTCCAGCCCCGCCCCAGCCCCGCCCCAGCCCCGACCCAGCCCCGCCCCAGCCCCGCCCCAGCCCCGCTCCAGCCCCGCCCCAGCACCGCCCCAGCACCGCCCCAGCCCCGCCCCAGCCCCGCCCCAGCCCCGACCCAGCCCCGCCCCAGCCCCGCCCCAGCCCCGCCCCAGCCCCGCCCCAGCCCCGCCCCAGCCCCGCCACAGCCCCGCCCCACCCCGCCCCAGCCCCGCTCCAGCCCCGCCCCAGCCCCGCCCCAGCCCCGCTCCAGCCCCGCTCCAGCCCCGCCCCAGCCCCGCCCCAGCCCCGACCCAGCCCCGCCCCAGCCCCGCTCCAGCCCCGCCCCAGCCCCGCTCCAGCCCCGCCCCAGCCCCGCCCCAGCCCCGCTCCAGCCCCGCTCCAGCCCCGCCCCAGCCCCGCCCCAGCCCCGACCCAGCCCCGACCCACCCCGCCCCACCCCGCCCCAGCCCCGCCCCACCCCGCCCCAGCCCCGCCCCAGCCCCGCCCCAGCCCCGCCCCAGCCCCGCCCCAGCACCGCCCCAGCCCCGCCCCAGCACCGCCCCAGACCCGCCCCAGCACCGCCCCAGCCCCGCCCCAGCCCCGCCCCAGCCCCGCCCCAGCCCCGCCCCAGCCCCGCCCCAGCACCGCCCCAGCCCCGCCCCAGCCCCGCCCCAGCCCCGCCCCAGCCCCGCCCCAGCACCGCCCCAGCCCCGCCCCAGCCCCGCCCCAGCCCCGCCCCAGCCCCGCCCCAGCCCCGCCCCAGCACCGCCCCAGCACCGCCCCAGCCCCGCCCCAGCCCCGCCCCAGCACCGCCCCAGCCCCGCCCCGCCCCAGCCCCGCCCCAGCCCCGCCCCAGCCCCAGCCCCGCCCCGCCCCAGCACCGCCCCAGCCCCGCCCCAGCCCCGCCCCGCCCCAGCCCCGCCCCAGCCCCGCCCCAGCCCCGCCCCAGCACCGCCCCAGCCCCGCCCCAGCACCGCCCCAGCCCCGCCCCAGCACCGCCCCAGCCCCGCCCCAGCCCCGCCCCACCCCGCCCCAGCCCCGCCCCAGCCCCGCCCCAGCCCCGCCCCAGCCCCGCCCCAGACCCGCCCCAGCACCGCCCCAGCCCCGCCCCAGCCCCGCCCCAGCCCCGCCCCATCCCCGCCCCATCCCCGCCCCAGCCCCGCCCCAGCACCGCCCCAGCACCGCCCCAGCCCCGCCCCAGCCCCGCCCCAGCCCCGCCCCAGCCCCGCCACAGCCCCGCCCCACCCCGCCCCAGCCCCGACCCATCCCGCCCCAGCCCCGCCCCAGCCCCGCTCCAGCCCCGCTCCAGCCCCGCCCCAGCCCCGCCCCAGCCCCGCCCCACCCCGCCCCACCCCGCCCCAGCCCCGCCCCACCCCGCCCCAGCCCCGCCCCAGCCCCGCCCCAGCCCCGCCCCAGCCCCGCCCCAGCCCCGCCCCAGCCCCGCCCCAGCCCCGCCCCAGCACCGCCCCAGCCCCGCCCCAGCCCCGCCCCGCCCCAGCCCCGCCCCAGCCCCGCCCCAGCCCCGCCCCAGCACCGCCCCAGCCCCGCCCCGCCCCAGCCCCGCCCCAGCCCCGCCCCAGCCCCGCCCCAGCACCGCCCCAGCCCCGCCCCAGCCCCGCCCCGCCCCAGCCCCGCCCCAGCCCCGCCCCAGCCCCGCCCCAGCACCGCCCCAGCCCCGCCCCGCCCCAGCCCCGCCCCAGCCCCGCCCCAGCCCCGCCCCAGCCCCACCCCATCCCCGCCCCAGCACCGCCCCAGCCCCGCCCCAGCCCCGCCCCAGCCCCGCCCCAGCCCCGCCCCAGCCCCGGCCCAGCCCCGCCCCAGCACCGCCCCAGCACCGCCCCAGCACCGCCCCAGCACCGCCCCAGCACCGCCCCAGCCCCGCCCCGCCCCAACCCCGCCCCAGCCCCGCCCCAGCCCCGCCCCAGCACCGCCCCAGCACCGCCCCAGCACCGCCCCAGCCCCGCCCCGCCCCAGCCCCGCCCCAGCCCGCCCCAGCCCCGCCCCAGCCCCGCCCCAGCTCCGCCCCAGCCCCGCCCCAGCTCCGCCCCAGCCCCGCCCCAGCCCCGCCCCACCCCGCCCCACCCCGCCCCAGCCCCGCCCCACCCCGCCCCGCCCCAGCCCCGCTCCAGCCCCGCTCCAGCCCCGCCCCAGCCCCGCCCCAGCCCCGCCCCAGCCCCGCCCCACCCCGCCCCACCCCGCCCCAGCCCCGCCCCACCCCGCCCCAGCCCCGCCCCAGCCCCGCCCCACCCCGCCCCAGCCCCGCCCCAGCACCGCCCCAGCACCGCCCCAGCACCGCCCCAGCACCGCCCCAGCACCGCCCCAGCACCGCCCCGCCCCAACCCCGCCCCAGCCCCGCCCCAGCCCCGCCCCAGCACCGCCCCAGCACCGCCCCAGCCCCGCCCCAGCCCCGCCCCGCCCCAGCCCCGCCCCAGCCCGCCCCAGCCCCGCCCCAGCCCCGCCCCAGCTCCGCCCCAGCCCCGCCCCAGCCACGCCCCACCCCGCCCCAGCCCCGCCCCACCCCGCCCCACCCCGCCCCAGCCCCGCCCCAGCCCCGCCCCCACCCGCCCCAGCCCCGCCCCACCCCGCCCCAGCCCCGCCCCAGCCCCGCCCCAGCCCCGCCCCAGCCCCGCCCCATCCCCGCCCCAGCTCCGCCCCAGCCCCGCCCCAGCCCCGCCCCAGCCCCGCCCCAGCTCCGCCCCAGCCCCGCCCCAGCCCCGCCCCACCCCGCCCCAGCCCCGCCCCACCCCGCCCCACCCCGCCCCAGCCCCGCCCCAGCCCCGCCCCACCCCGCCCCGCCCCAGCCCGCCCCAGCCCCCCGCGCCGCCCCCAGTGTGCGTGGGATGCCGGCGCGCGGCCGATGGGCGCGGCGGGCAGCGTGGGGCGGCGCGGGGCGGCCCTTCGGCGCGAGGTACGCGCACAGCAGCCTCAAGTCTCTGTAGTGAACGTGTTTTCAGTAAGTGCGACTATGCCACTCGTGAAGTTTCAACCAATAGCGTTCAACGAAAGATGCAAAATGCCCGCGCCAGGGCGGTGTATCTCGAAAAGTTCATCGCTTTTTCCTTCCTTTTATTAGCACCGCGTCTCCCTACTAGCCAATCATCAACTGCCACATATCTCTCTTAGGAAGCGGTATACATCCATCGCTATGACGATGTCCATTGATTTAAATTGCGTATGTACTATAACATAACCTCTGTGATTTTAAATACCTTGCTGTTACTTTCAAATTTGGCGCACTTTAAAACTCTGTTGGACGCAATTTTACTTGTGGAATTGTTCTATTAAATACCACTCGAGCTTTGGATATTCTCAGATAAATCAGATTATCGATAATTTCAAAAGTACTGGTGGTAATGCACATCAAACGTACGATGAATAAACGAAGCACACACCAACTGTACTCTGTCTAGAAATACTGTTTACTCCCACACTTAGTTTAATGAATCCTCGCCAAAATATAAGGATTTTATTAACATAAGTTACCATGATGTACGTCCTGAAAAGTTTCGACTACATACAATTTTATTTTCATTTTGTCAACTACACTTGTTTAGTCACACGGTCAGCCACACACAACCCGGTTGAAAAGAGAACTGCAGTAGTCGCGCTGCTACTTGTCCACATTTGACCGGATCAATCTACTGGCGTATCGGTCAATGTCTTTTTGTATATTGTGGCATGTACTGAATTGTAGAATATGAGAAGAAGAAGCCTGTAGCAAGTGTCTCCAATAAAATAATTAAACATAGTAAAGGTGCGTGTACTTTGAAGAGGATTGATGAGAAAATGGAGCTTTCGAGAACACTCCAGCAGCAATGAGATACAAAGACGAAAAGACGTGCTTTGTAGTCTCACCCCATGAAAGAGCTTCTTATTATCTTTATTATTCCTTAAGGTAAAACCCTTTTCAAGCGCTTGGACCAAGTCTAGAAACAAAAGTCATTCTATTTTCTCGCTATGGAGTAGGGCCCTGGTAAAAATAAAGTGATAGTTTAGTCCAGTTGCTAAATTTAGAAATTAGTGGTGCTACAGAATGTCACAGTATGAGTTTCCTAATTCCTTTGTTTTCTGCTTGCTACTCGGACTTGCCACATACTCTTTCCAGCTGCCATATCGCCTTCCAAAGTATATTTTTTGACATTTCTCTATTTTTCGGTTTCATAATTGTAGAGCGAAAATATTATTTTAAGATTATTATAAAACAGTAAGACCTCGTCCTCAATGGCAATTTTGTTTGAAAAATATGGAGCTCTTTTTCATAAACTGGCGTTTAAGCGCTACCGTAAATTCGAAATTTGAAGCTTTTTCACAGAACATTTATGAGTTTTCGAAAAATTTTATTTGAAGTCATTTTAAGTATTTAACTCACAAATATAAAAGTGTTTACAAATTGCAGGAAATGTGCATATCAACGGCGTGAGAGATCTTTAAAAAAATTGCACATTACATATTTATAAAAAAACAACACCGAAATAAACTTTACGACATATTAAAGAGTGCAATAAGCACTATCTGTACAATCTATACAAGTTTGAAGAAAAAATTTGGAGCTTTTTTAAGAAAATAGCGAACTTGAGCGTTTCTAAAAATGCGGAATTTCGAGCTAGAACATAGCGATATTCAACTCCCCAATTAATTTTTTACAAACACGCCATGGGAACTCGCCTCAAATCACCTCCACGAATTAATATCGACACAACAACTCTCTACTTCTCACTCACCCTCACATACCTTAAATACAAAACATATCAACCGGAAAATGAACAGAACCATACTAACTAATTCTACACCAAAATTCAAAATTCTAAATAATTAACTAGAACTAGAACAATCGATAATCACACTAAACAAGTTATCAAACAGAATTAGCTCAATAATAAAACCTAACCCTCCGTTTGCATACCTCAGAACGATCTACCGAATTCCATTATAAACATAATTAAAATAATAAATAAAACCAAAGGCTACGGATGAAAACAAAAAGTCCTTCAGTTAAAAAAGAACTAAATACACTAACTTTTGTAACAAACAAAGCTTTTAAGAATTGTTATTACACTTCTTACGATAAAATGATAAAATCGTTAAGCACTCATAATAATACGCTCTGGCAATTTACTAAACGGATTCTAAAAAACGATCAAAAACTCCTCCATTAAATACGCCTACAGGCAAGTGCTACGTCCTATTAGACAAAGCAGAAATATAAGTAGATCACTTCCCTCAATCGTTCTCATCGCATTCGGCTCTCGATCACAACTCTATAAAACAATCAGCCCTCGCCCCAAATTTTAATGTTCCATACGGAATAAAATTTTCCACCCTGAAGATATCAAGTTCCTAAAAGTTTGCTACCCTATATAATACTTTTGTAATTTTTGAAAGAACAAGAAGATAGAGCAATATGGTGTTTATATCATCTTATAGAGTGCATTTAGCACACTCCCTATCAAAAGTTTAAAGAAAGAGTTTTAAGCGGTTTTTTAAGAAAATTGTGTTTTTGTAATTTTTTTAAATTGCACATATTACTAGAAAATTTGCGCGAAAACTGTTTAAATTTTCAAAAAATGTATAGAAACTAAATGAAAGAACTCACTATGGATAACAAATTTATTTAAAGGAAAAATTTCTATATTCAATTTTATAGTTTTAGGAAGACACCGAAAAACTTTTTTCATACACCGAAAACTCAGAGTTTTCAACCAACATGAGATCTACACCATTTTCTGAATGTCCTGTAAACTATCTATCAACACAATTTCATCAAAAACAATGCAACCGTTTTTGAGGAAAAATGGTTTAAACAAAAATTTAAAATTGCCTATATTTAATGCAACATTACGCGAAAATAACTCAAATTTTCGAAAAATTGAACATAACCTTATTTTAAAATCTATCTTTATGGAACATATTTTGTTAAGGGAAAAATCTCTATCTTTAATATTTTTGTTGTAGAAGGTCTCCGAAACAAATTCTGAATTTTTTTCTATTTTCGAAAACGCAGTGTTTTTAACTATCATGAGACCTGCCCCATTCTTTTAAACGTCCTTTAGATTTTCCAACAACAAAATTTGATCAAAACCGATGGCGCCATTTTGTTTGAAAATTTTGAAAATATTTCAGGTGCTTCATTTAAGTACATACCCAAAAATTAAAGTATCGATTTCAAATTCAAGGGGCCCCGACATCATCCATCGGGGAAGACCAGTTTTGGAGAAAATCAGCTGATCAGTTCAGCCGCTAACTTTGTCCACAGGCGGATGGACAGACGGACGTGCGGGCGGGCAGACGTTTTGCCGACAATCAACTTTTCGGTATCAAGGATTCACAATATATGATTGATCCTCAATTGTGGCTACATCAAAATTCTGGCTACATCAGAGTTAGAGGATTTTGGATTCTTAATTTAGCAAATGAATTTATCCACTTTTGCGTCACCAGGGGCCTGCAATAAGAGTTGTCCTGCCGAAAATTAGCCGTTTTCCTCGCGCATCATTAGATCACTTTCTCTTCATAAGAAGTTCCATCTGAAGCGCGAGAAAGTAATAATACAGACCTGATTAAATTTTATGACAAAGAATAGTAATTTTTCTAAAGTAAATTACTTATGAGTCACTACGTGAGTACTGACCAAAGTGGCTTGTATTCAGAGAAGTTGAAGCGTTATTTAGGACAATGAGACTTGCAATTTCCTTGTCTTCGAAAGGTCAGACTTTGCAGGATCACAGACCTCAATTACGTTTGCCTGATACATCGGACAGAACGAAGTACACTTGAGGGAGATGGATATGCTCATTTGACAATATGTAATAAAACAAATATTAAGTTATTATAAAATCAAATATTTCATTTAATAATACGTCTTCATTGAAATAATATTTATATTCCATCTTCTTTCCCAGGTACCGGCTTTTGAGGAATAGTGATTTGAAACAAATAAACGGACTCTTGCCTCTCCAAATGCCTCCAATGTTTTTCGAGATGAGTTCAAAACTCAATGCAAAGGCATATACGACGATATGAAACCGACGTAGCATTTGAGATCTCAAACTTAGTAACATCATTAAATATTAATTTTCTTTATTAACCTTTTCGCTGCTACGTTCTCCGCCGGTACGCACAGCGAGGATTACGGCCCGATTTCCTGGTGGCCCTTCTACCTGCGCTGAGTCAGTGGAATGTCCTACCTTTCCCTGTGCTGAATAAGATTCGGGCGCTCCAGACTGGTCTGCGCCTCGCAGCCACAGTGAAAGGAAAATACATTTCCCATCCTTCTTTTTGATTCGGGCTTTGGACCGACACTGGCGAAGTTAAAAATGTTTTTTTTTGTGTAGTACTATTTTCATAATTTTTTTGTTTAAATTTTTCTTTTTTTATCTTTGGCTTTGGACCGACACCGGCGAAGTTAAAAGTATATTTTTTTGGGTTTTAGAACTATTTTTTGTTTAAATTTTTTTCTTCTTATCTTAGGACAAGATTTTTAATTTATTTTATAATAATTTTCCTGCAATTCCATTGACTTTAATATTTCTTTTTTGTGTGAAATATTTCAAAGCACGGAGCAGAACATAAAGGAACATTGCATGCTTTGCATTCGTACTTAGTTTCTCGACGCTTGTTTTGTTTAGCACAAACAACACATCTTCGCCTTGGTGACTTCTTCTTAGACAAATCACCGGGTATCAGATTTGGAAAATGCCTTCCTGTAAATCGAAGGACATTTTCGTCTTCTGAGCGCCTTCCTCTGCCAGCTTTCGCGACGTCATTCTTGTCGAACGAATGAAACGTACACTGGTTGCGAAACTAAAATACTGAGCACACTCGCAATGAAAAAATTCAGAAAAATGCAATGTTGAATGCAGATAACAATTCAAAATCCATCAATTAGTAACAAAATGCACCACAACTCTAAAGAACAAACCAAAACATAACCCAAGACTAATAACAGATGTCCAATTCAAAACTACATGAAATGAACTGTTCAAACTGCAGGAGCTGAGTGAGGTCTCAAGAGGAAGATCTCGGTTAAATAGCAAACAGACATTGTGTTACACAGAACTGGAAACAATACTGCACAAAAGAAAATAATTTCAATGGAAGCGCTTCCGCGAGCCGCCTTCACATTAGGTATATTTGGAAAACCCGGAATTATCCACCTTTTCCTTTCTGTAGAAAGGAAATTCACTAGAAAGAAGCGATTAGGCAGTGCGCGCCTATAGACGTCCAGAGGCCCCCAGAAACGGCCCGGCGCCGCGCCTATAGACGTCCAGAGGCTGCAGGTAACACCACGTCGCCGCGCCTTAAGGCGTCCAGAGGCTCCCAGGAACAGCCCGCCGCCGCGCCATAAGGCGTCCAGAGCAGCGAAAGGGTTAATAATACACATGTTTTGCGATAAATAGTGTTAATGCGTTTTATTCTGTTTTATCAATAGAGTTAAAATCATCTAGCTTTTTCAACTTTCCTTTTTACACTTATGATATAGTATAAATAAAATTTTCGTTTCGACCTCAGCCACAATGGTATGTTCCACGATGACGTGGGAATAGGTTTCTCGTATCTGACCCCAGAAGCACCCGCTCTGTCATATTCGCGAATTATCTACTTAAGTAAACAGTGTTGTCAACATTATTTTCTCGGATATTGTGATCAATGATCAGTAATAATTTTATCCAGCAATCCGATTCTGAGGGGTTCATCTGTAAACATTACTTTACTTCACTAATATGTGATATCCCCAACATTTCCGATTATTCCGAAGTAAAAAAAAATGGAATTTATCGGTGAAGAAAAATTATTCGCATATTTGAATAAATGAATTGTCGTACTGCAAAGCGGATTCTAAGGCTAAATGAACTAAGGAAACAGAAAAAACAATCTCCAATGTATCCGAGATTATTAAATTAAAATAAATGTAAATAAAAATCGACGATTTTAAGCAAGTGGCATTTGTGGCTTGATTTCAAACATTTTAGATTTAAAATACAATTATATGAAAATCGCTTAATTGTTAATAACGTAAACAAAACAAGAACTTTTTTCAAATGAAAAGTTGTCAGAAGACTCTGATGGTAAGATGATTGGAAGAAAATTTGTTAGAATATTTATTCTAAGCGATAACATTTTATCCTTTCTGAAAGTTGTATAAACCATTGAGTATCCATGTTTTGTCCGTTATTTTGAGGCGTTTTAACCAATTTTTTATGACATTTAAGCATGTTTACTTTGTCATTGTATTAAAATTCCAGCCTATATTTCGCAATGCAACCACCACGCACTTAATACATGACTGTACGACGGATTGCCTAGTGCTTCCGTTCAGGGGCGCTTGAGTAGACTGTCCGAGTCCTCAACAATGATGCTCCCACATCTCCAATTTCATTCAAGACGCCCTTTAAACACACTCGATACTAATAAGAACAGTCTAACATTTCAGAGAAATGAGATGAGTAGATTTTGCGCCAAGTATACAAATAGCATTTACAGCATAAGAGCATAATGTACCTTGCTTGGCCCAAGTCGTATTGGCTTGGCCCCTAAGGGGCATTGGGCGCCTCAAGGACAACATGTTAGCCTCATGGGCCCCGTGATGGCTTCATGGGCAACGTGCTAGTCTCCCGTGGTACGATCTCGGGTTCGATTCCCGGTTGGGTAAAAAATAGAGCAGTTGCTTTGTAGTATAAGAGTCTCAGTCCAGGCCCAAGAGGGTCGCTCGGAAGGGGCAGAGGAAGCGCCTCGTTCGCCTTCTCCCTAGGCGAGGACAAGAACTAAAATCAGGAGAAAGATAGGCTAGGTAGTAAACGTCTGGTTACTCCGACCCTAGATGCTAAATACATACTTATATCAAGTTTAAATTACGTTAGAAAAGATATTTGGAAATGTTAGGAAATTAAATTGAACATAATTATATTCGAAAATGAGCTATACGTATGTAATTTATTAGATTGCATTACACCGTCAGCACTTCTCGATATAGCTATATAGAAGTGATTCATTATATTCGTTTAATATTTATTGGACAACGAATTTACATGTTTTAATTGAATTTCAATTAGCATTCAAATACTGTAGTTGTATATGCTCTTTTATGAATACAATAATATTTATAGAAAACAAATACCAGTCTAAACAAGGGGGTGTCACACAATAATGCAGACTTTCTCGTACTAGCTTGCCTCCTGTCTCTAGATTACTGATGTCAATGCTTCACCATACATAAATCTGTTGTTGAGGCGAGATGAGGGCAGTTGCAGTAATGTTTGAATAATCAAATGAGAACATCAACACGGCATTTATATCATGTGTTCTGTTTATTTAACACTTTCGAAACAAAAAAATTAAATACATTTTGAGAAAATTGTGTTTTTACTATTGCTCATATTTCACACAAAATTGTTCAAAAATTTTCTAAGATAACCACTAACAGGTGCTAACTTACGTGCAGCGTTCCGGTCATGTTTGTTGTTTGTGGCAAATTAATAAAGGTTAAGTTTAAGGCGGGAAGTGGCAGGTAAAGGTTATCACGTCATATTTAACCCTGTAAATAAATTAGCAGGATGATCATGGGAGGTGTACGATTATGGAAGAGGTGTGATTGTGAATGAGACAAGATACCAACACTAGAAATGGTACGTTAAGCCAAACCCCTGGGATCCGAAACGACAGCGTTGGCCTCCAAGATGTTGCCGCAGCTTTTCCATCGGCAAAACGGGCTCTCTCTCGACTTTTTAACGTCTCAAGGTCACGGACGAAAACAAAGAGGGAAGGCAGACTCCAATAGCGAGCCTTAAAAGCGGGCGCTGCAGTGCCGTTGCAGCTCCCTGTTGGAGTGACCTTGCGGCGTGACGAAGTGCCAGCGCGCGAGCGGCCTGCGCCTGCCGCCGGTGGTTCCCGCCGCCGCCGCTGAGCGGCGCGCGCGCTGCGACGGGAAATAAGACGCCGCTTCCGGCGACGCCCGAGGGGCTAACGAACCCCCCCCCCCCCCAGCTAATGCCCCCTCCGCCTCGCCCCCCTGCGAAAGATCAAAGAAGCCGCGCTCTGGCCACAGCAGCATTTCACGTCGGGAAGCGAAGTTTCGGCAAAAGAGAGAAAAGGAAAGAAAAACTTAGAAGAAGGAAAACGGGGAGTTGGGCACTCCATTCGCAGGAGAACAGGCAATTTGAGACTTCCGCGCTCTTTCGGAATTTCTACTATTAGAAGACGCGAAGCGCAGGGCAAAGGAGCACTGAAAACGGAGCCACGTCACCACATCAAAGTACTACGTTCCTTGCCGTGTGTTCGATAATGCAGTGGCACAAGCTGCCTACTCTTTAAGGCTTAGAAAGAACTTCATTATCTTTTTATAAGTGATGCACATAAGAAAATAGTGGTGCTACAAAAGCACATACTTTCTCGTTATATTAGTAATGATTATGTATAGGAGCCGATTTTCATGCCCTAAAACATCTCCAAATAAAGATGAATAAAATGCTCTTGAAATATTTTTAAAATTCTCTAAAAGCAAAGAAAAATGCCGTAAGAATTTTTATCAAAACCAGTAACGTTCAGATGAACAACAAGCTTTTGGAAATATTTCTGATATAACCGAGGCTTCTTTTTTTCGTTCAAATAACCTGTGCTACAAACTTTTGCCCTTTCCAGGAAATCTGTCTTCATTTATCGCGCAATCGGCCAAACGCTGCGGCGTCGATAGGCGTTGCAGGAACCGCAGACTACAAATTCACATCGGCTGACTACAATTTCTGAGAAAGAAACTGAATAGGATACTCAGGAATACTATGGATAATTTGTTGCACCTTGTAAATATTGTTTGAAGCAAGTGCCCTTAAAATGATGTTAAAACCAATGAAATCAGATAAAGATACATTAAAAATGACGAAAAAGCTAGAAAATTAGTTATTAGCCGAAACTGTCAAAAATTGCATATATAAATGCGTCATTATTTTTGTCACAACATAAAATTTATGTATATACTAAATAGCATTGTTTTAAAATGATAAGAAAAAATACATTTGATTAAAATCCTCCCCTTCTGTTTTTTAGTTTTTATTTATTTACGTCAAAAATAATTAATAACTGTGTGTGTGTCGTGCTATGTTGAAATGTTAATTAGAAGTTACATTTATGTCCAGAAACAAAACAAGGGGCCATATCACCATTTGTTCGAGGATCAGGGAAACTGGACGAAAACCTGATCGAGATGGGGGTCATTGATCCAGCAGCTGAAGTGCAATACTTGTTACAGGTTCTTCACAATTATACAATCCAATTGGAATATAATGCAATAAATGTCATTGTTAAAATTAATATATCGAATTTAATCGTTTTAAGTTATTTGGCAAGGTATTGTATAATATCGTACATGTATTATATGTGATTTTTTTGTAGTGAGCTGTTGATACTGTCACCTGATGAATATGATTACTACGTCGAGTGTTGTACTTATAGACAAAGGCGTTTGTTGAAAATATATTCCCACCTTTAAGTAAGTAATTTTTGACTAAACACACTGATTCATATGAAGAGACAAGGTAATGGTAACTTGATTAATAGAGGCTTACAAGAACCACGTGGGTAGTATTTGCTTATTATACGTACAATTCTTTTTGTAATTATAAAGTCTCGGAGATATAAGATGGATTTTCCCAGAATATCGTGCATATCTCTGGAGGGAATGAACATTCGCGAAATATACAAAAGGGCAGTGTTACATAATATTACGATTTCTGCCTTATTACCACTTCACCCTTCACTTGACAAAGTCCAGATATATTGAAACGATGCACCTACAGCGAGAATTTACAGTTCTTCGACAACCACAAAAAGTATCCCTTTCTTTGTTCTACGAAAGCGTAATATAGTGGGGCGTATATAAGACATTTGAAGGGGACAAACACAGAGTAGCACGCTACCCCCGGAAGCAGCCGCTGGAACGGGAGTGTGGAGGCGAGTTGCAATTAGACATCGCTCGGGCACCAGCGAGACAGACGGTGAGAGACAGACGGTTTGTAGAGTAAAATCCGTAGTGCGATAATAAGCCACTTACGAGTCATTGGTATTGTAAACTTCAGCGGCTTCGGTGGTTTAACGGCTTATGTGGCGATTATAACTATGTTTGCGGAATGAAATTCGATCGAAGCCGTAGATTTAAAGAGCGAGAAAAACCTTCATGCGCCTTTCTTCGGAGGAGGGGTAAAGCCAACTGATTCGTGTTGTAGATTTCCTGTATGTAAAAGAAATGCCTAAGTAGGCTTGCTTGGAAGCCTACTTCCGACGCTGGCCTGGAGATCTCTTTCGAGCAGGTGCACCTCGCGGGCTGTCCACTTTCTCTGCCAGAAGTCGGTCTCGGTTAACTATATCCGAACTATTTGTTTGGGAGGAAGTGAGCTCTCGTTAGGGCGGGATGTTGTCGGAGGGGTTTGATTTTGTCGGGCATCCGCCAGGGTTCTTTTACATGCCACAAGTGTGACAGGGCTACTGTGGATTTTTCACCCTTCCAAATTCCACGAAACTGCCGGAATCGGTTCCGCGTACTGAGGGTCCAGAGCGCCGTAGGCTCCCCCGAAGTATCGAAAGGTGCGGCACGAAACCAAATGGCGGCGGATGACAGGCAGCGACTTCACTCGCGCAGCGGCCGAGATCTCAAACGAGGCGCGAAGGCGATGGACACGAGGCGCTACAATTGTGTACACTTTCCTTCAGAATTATACCCTCGCCTAAAATATTTCAGATCTTGATTCGTCATGTCAACTGTGACCATTCCTATGTGAATCTAAAACTCCTAATTTCATTTTTAGAAGAAAAATATTTTACAACATGACATGAGGTTTTTTCTCACTTTCGGATCAATTTTTCTCTATACACATGCATTCAAATAATCCATTTATCACAACCGAATTACAAAATTTCATGGTAATTTGAGACTATATTGTAAGAAATATTGTATACAGCCAAAATGATGTATCTGCAAAACAAGGTAATTTCAAGTAAAATATAAAACGAAACTAACTCTCGTGCAAGAGTCGATTGAAAAGTACATTGAGTCACAAGATAACAAACTCTTTTCTGTTAAATTTTATTTCCGGCTCGTAAACGACCACACTCAACGGTCGAAACAGGACAAAAAATTCTACGCCACTTATTTCACAGCACCGACATTCAAACACTTTCATTCCAACGTGACTTGGCGATTTTTTCATAGAAAACAGGAGCCTTTATTTGTAATTGGCTCGCAAATTCAACAGCGCGAAAGTGTCTCTTGAAGCGTTAAACGCGAATGTTATCCAAGCTACAACTCCGGAAGAAAAATTGTCACTGCAAACCCAACACAAAAGCACTAGCGAGAGCTGATAACGCAGTACTCAAGATTTCTCCAATAGAAAGCAAGAAAATAAATACAATTTAAGTCTGGAGAACAGGTGGACATTTCAAGGAATATTAATTAAATTAATCTCTCTTTCAAAAATACATCACTATCAATTAATGCTTGCCAAACTCATGTTGCCTGTTAATCGAATATAACTATGCTGGAAATATGTTGACTCATAGACCTGAGGATGAATCAGCTTACAAAGTTGTATAAACCTTGTATCAACACCCTTAAAAGGCAGAAATGCCGAACAAGAAGAAATAAAATTAAACATAAGTGAATAAAAAAGACATTTTGCATCAATGTAGTACAATAAATAAATGCGAAATATTTCTAATAAAATAGTAATACATGAAGAGTGTAAATATGATGTTCTTTAGGCACACCTCATTCGGAGTACATATTTTAGGATAAAAAAGAGCCTTTTTCTGCCTCTTTCAGATTTAATAAGTTGTTCACTCAATAGTAACATAGAAACACGGATATTAATTATTAAATTTAACAGTCAGTAACCACTACGTAATTTAAAGTATAAGCAAGCGTGAAAAAAATGTATGAAAAAATTAACATATTCTTAATACAGTTGATAGAACAGTACATTTATTCTCACATTATTGAGAATAATTACTTAATGTTATAATATTGCAATATTTGTCTTATTAAATCTTTTAAACTATTAATCTATTAATTCTAATTTAACATCAATTGAAAATGTTCCAACAAAATCAAATAAAGTGCCCTCGCTGCATATATACAATTATTTTGATAGGAACATAATTCATTTCTTACTTCTACAAAAGAAACAAACCTGAATAAATCTCAACTGTTACAATATTTGGAGTACATTGTACAACCATGCAAGGATAATTTCACATATTAAATAAATACTCAGTACTAAAGGCCATTCAATATATCGCATTAAGAATGCAAAATAATGAAGTAACCTTATCTATCGTTTATTATCATTTATAAATAGTTAATCTGGAACGAAATATGAACGTTCATTCTTTTAAAGCAAATGCGTCGTGACAAAGTCAACATCAGAGCGTCCTCTCGCTGTGTGCAGTGTGTGAAATATATTCCAAGAATACAGAATACAACTACGATGTCACTACGTTATGTCCACCTTCGTATTCTTCCCGACTAGGAAGTAGTTGAATGCACCACTTTGCTAAACGTAGAGACACTGTAATGCTAAGGCCAAATAATAAAGCGTCCTTGTCGTTCTACGCAAGTCGCGACCTGCAATGAAGATGGAAAGAATTTCAAACCGCGACATCGCAGCGATGACAAAGTTTGAGCAACTGACAGCCCCTCAGTTGCTGCCAACGCGAGAAATCCGAATTTGCAATTTCGAAAAAAAATAATCACTAAACTACTCAAATTTCTGATTTTTCTTAAAATATTTGATGGAGCTATCAACCTTTTGCGGTGTCAAACCAGCGAGGAATACAAACTGAAAATATTCAAGTACGTGAATATTAAAAAGATTGAAATAGAGATGAAAATAATCTGTATGATAAAGGAACAATGTCTAATATGGAAAATCTAAAATATTAAATAGGATTTGCATTGTAAAATAATGGTTCAGGTATACAGAAGTAAATGAATTTAAATTTAAATTGTTCATTACAAACATGTACACATTATACAATATTTGTCGAAATGGTAAACAGAAATTCCGGTTATATTGTTTAACTATGGGCTAATTAGTTATTTCTCTTTGAATATAAACTTTTAACATTTTGAACCACCTTTTTTGTCGCCACACGTGAATGTGCATTTTGTTCTCTCATCATAACCTCAATTCCCTTTATTTCGATTGCAGGGCTAATGTCCATTTTGAAAGGTTTGACATGCAGATTATGAAGGTGATGTAGGTGTGAGTCGGTAGAAAATAGCGGATGTGACTGAACGTCTAGAAACTAGACAATTTATAGCAATTCTATGGATTAAATTATCTGTTAAATATTAATAATAGCCCAATGAGATCGTAGCGCTAATCTACATAATTATTAGATATGTTAATCCATAACATTTGACACACGGTCACAAATATAATTTATCAAGGCGTAGTATCTGTTAATGCGACATGACAAGAGTATGGTCAAGTGCAGAAGGCAACAGAATAACATCCTTCATAACAAGTCATCCTCCATTTATTTAATATTACATAAAAAATTGACTGTCTGAAAGTAGGAGATATAAGTATTGGTTTACTGGTAAATGTAACCAGTTTCGTTGGAAATTATTAAACTTATGCATAAAAGGCAAATTTGCTGAATTAGACACTTTTGCAAAGTAATTACGATCAGTAGAAAATGAGTTAAATTGTTTCATCAATGAAAAAGGTAAAAAATCTTGTATTCCTCAAGCTCTTCGGCCAAACCGTATCTATACACTAAAAATAAATTCTATGTTTTTGTTTCTTGATTTATCAAATTTGTCTGAAACTGAACTCAGTCCGGTGTATGTTATCTTCCACTTAGGCAATTGCTTTATTAATAGGTTTGTAGGTGAATCTATATAAGCATTAAAAACAGCTGTTTTGTATGTATATGTGAATAATGTGTTTATTATGTTTAATAAGAAAAGGCTGTGGGTCCCATTCATTAGAAAATCGGTGTGTGCTCGCTTAGGAAAGTAAATGTGAGATGTCGAATAAGGACGTGCATTACTCATAGTTCTGTTTTTCTCCGTATTCACTTGATGTTCTTCAAATTTAATAAATTCCAATGTAAAACTGTGATCAGAAATTCGCAAATGTATTACAAAAACTGCAGATTAAACATTTCACTTTTTGTGAATAAATTCAAACCAATTCCACAAATTGTCGTTTCTGTCACGTCATTCACTTGTTGCACATATGCAACAATCAGTGTTGCCATCCTTGTGAAAGAAAATTGTGGTCTCGTGGAGCGAAACCTGGATCTATGTACTGAGGTTTAATGAACGCCATTTACATAGATCTATGTAGTAGGTGGCGTTGCTTTAATTTCGAACGTATCCACAAGCTAAACAGCGCTAAAACACCCAAAAACACTTTTTTGAAAATTTCTTAGAATCTTCAAGCCGGATACGAAAACAGATGCTCAATTTCCCACCAGGAAATCGAGACGTGTCGAACGACCCCTCGTATGTTCGACTGGTGCACGGGAAGTGGTCAAACCCTGAGTGACGGTCCCACGGATGGCCACTCGCAGTGACTCAAGTGCTTTGTATGGAGATGCGTCCGTATTTCAGAAAGTAAAAGGCAGAAAGAGAGAAAATGGATTTTCTCACCGAATACGCAGACTGGTAGTAGTGGGAAGAAAAAGATAAGTCGACGGATTTGGAGTGGGGTCGACCTTCCTGAAAACAAGAGGCGAAAGCCAACCGAACCTGAAAGCCGTCACATGCTAAGCCAGAACAAGGCGGTGACAACGGCGAGTTTTGTGCACTGCGACCATTAAGTAAAAGGAACTTCTTCCGAGTTTGCTCTTTGACACACGTTGCTCTTCATGTGCCTTTGATTATTGATTAATTACTAGTGATTTCGGGCGCGTCAACTCCTAATGTCATAAGTCCCGTAAGTGTAATGCCTGTTTTTGCTCGGGCACCCGGCTTGTGTGGTAGTGCATGTGAGTTTAAGTGTAAAAAAGGGAAGAGGATATAACAAGGAAGAGGAAGGAAAGACCGCGCGCGCTACGTGACCCGTTTGGTAGAGAACACGTTGCTCCGGCATTCGCCTGGTGTTGATCAGCGAAACCACGGAAAACTACAGATCAGAGTAGCCGTCCGCTAAATTCTCCTCCAGACACTGACACAACTGGACCTAGCTATGTGGCCAGTGTCAGAAATCCTGCCCCAGTAGCAGACCGAACTCCGGTACTTCCCGATCAGAGGCGCTGCAGTGACGTCAGTTAATGCCCTAATCTACCCCTCCCAAAATGCGTCTTTGGCAGAGAACTAAAGAAATCGAATTGCGGGATCGAAAGGACATTAAAAGAAATGTAAGATTAAGTGACAGTTCATGGACGGACAGTACACTACAGAAGCGTCATCCATTAGAATTTGACGGTAATCGAGTTTTCTTGGGCTTACAGTACAATTTTTCAAGGTGTTGGGGAAAGAACAAAGGGGTCGCCCCCCGCCCGTCCAACGCAGCGCAGCGCACGGGAATTGGCGCCGCCGCCGCCCGCAGCCCCCTTCATTTCCTGCGCTGCTCGCGAGTTTCGCGCGGTCAGAAATAATGCTAACGAATTCCGGTCTAAGCCCTTTCGCGCCCTCCCCGCACCTGCGCCCGGAAGCGAATTTACTTCCCGCAAAGGAACAGAGGCGAAGAGGGCGGCGGGGGGTGGTGGAAGGGAGGTGCCAGCGGCGCTGACGACTTTTTATTTACTCCTAGGCAAAGCCTCTTCCTTCCAGGAGCAACACATGTATTCGATGTATTCGACTGAAAGTAGCAGCAACAAGCCGTGTGCGTGTTGCAATTTCTACTGCTCCTTTCTCAATCCAAACTGTTGTAATATTAGGTTCTGTTACGAATAAAAACAAAAATACTTTTAATTAGAATAAAATGAGTGTTTAGTGATTAGTAGATACGATGTGGTGCCGTACGAAGCGCACGCACTTTTATACTTCCTTTCGTCTATTGCGGGGGAATGAAATCCTGCCGATGAATAGAAAAGATCCAATTTTCTCTAAGGGTAACGTGAAAATGAAACATGGGAACATGTAGAGCATTACTTGTGTTGATACTATTGTAATTTCTTCTACAATGTACACACAGCAAATCAATAAATGAGCGGTTGGACTCTACATTAAAAACATCTGTAGCAAACAACTATAAGCACTTGCAGTTGTTGCTGCGAGAGCGTTTAGGTTTATTGCTTTATAGAATTGACTTTCCACAAAATATAAAGGGTCGAAAATGTCGAGAGAGAGAGAGAGAGAGAGAGAGAGAGAGAGAGAGAGAGAGAGAAGAGAGAGTAAAGAGGGAGAGGAGAGAGAGGAGATAGAGAGGAAATAGAGAGGAGAGAGAGAGTGAGAGTGCGAGAAAGTGGGATGAGAGGGTGCGGAGACTTATTTCCAAGAGCTACAAGTGCTTCGTATTTGACTCAAAACGACAAGCCGTTAGCGGTGCTGCAATTTTTTACTGAACCTTTCTCTATCCAAACACTAATGTAAAATATTAGGTTCTTATGCGAATAAAAAATTTCTTTCTTTAAGGAAACAAATTGGTTATTTATTTGAAGTTATTTTACCGAAAAAATCACGATTTTATTTGTAAATAAGCTGTCCGCCAAATTATAAAATTATGACTGGTTATTTTGATTTTTTGCTGTTGTTTTCAGTTGAGAAAAATTGTTGCGTTTTGAAGCCAATTTCATATTTTCGCAGTATTTTCAAACTGCTTACGATCAATGCATACCACACTCGATTATCAGTATTTGACTCAAAGGCCAAAGGGCAGCAACCTCAACAATTAACGTGGTATGGTCACCTTCAACGGACGGATAATATCCGATGGCCCAAAAAAGTTTGTAAATAGAGACCTCCCGAACGCAGAAAACGGGGAAGACCTCCAAGATCATTGCGAGATGGAGTAAACGAAGCTATGATGCCTAGAGATCAGCAGGACAAGGATTGAGTTGATTTAAAATTCTGGAAGATAGGATGCGAGAGACGGCGCCATTTATATACAGTATATATATATATATATATATATATATATATATATATATATATATATATATATATATATATATATATATATATATATATACTGCCGTCCTTCGCCGCCACCGCCGGCACCGACCCCACGGCCACTTCTGCCCCAAGCATTTGTTTTGTCATCACCTTCGCGGAAAGGCCGCCCATTCACCATCTATTACCGGATGCTGCACATGTGTTTCCCAGAAGGTTCCCTGCACAGTATATTTTCAGAATTGAGGCAACGTTCAGAAATGAATTTGAACGCGCATGCGCAGATAGTGGGTTGGGTGAGATCAAGCCCCAGTCCCACACCATTCGTTCAAGTACAACGAATAGTGGGCCACCTCACCCGCGAATGGGCCACCCCAGCCACCTGGCCACCCCAGCCAGCCCTCGCCGCCCTCGCCGCCCTCGCCGCCCTCGCCGCCCTCGCCGCCCTCGCCGCCCTCGCCGCCCTCGCCGCCCTCGCCGCCCTCGCCGCCCTCGCCGCCCTCGCCGCCCTCGCCGCCCTCGCCGCCCTCGCCGCCCTCGCCGCCCTCGCCGTCCTCGCCGCCCTCGCCGCCCACGCCGCCCTCGCCGCCCTCGCCGCCCTCGCCGCCCTCGCCGCCCTCGCCGCCCTCGCCGCCCTCGCCGCCCTCGCCGCCCTCGCCGCCCTCGCCGCCCTCGCCGCCCTCGCCGCCCTCGCCGTCCTCGCCGCCCTCGCCGCCCTCGCCGTCCTCGCCGCCCTCGCCGCCCTCGCCGCCCTCGCCGTCCTCGCCTCCCTCGCCGCCCTCGCCGCCCACGCCGCCCTCGCCGCCCTCGCCGTCCTCGCCGCCCTCGCCGTCCTCGCCGCCCTCGCCGCCCTCGCCGCCCTCGCCGCCCTCGCCGCCCTCGCCGCCGTCGCCGCCGTCGCCGCCCTCGCCGCCCTCGCCGCCCTCGCCGCCCTCGCCGCCCTCGCCGCCGTCGCCGCCGTCGCCGCCCTCGCCGCCCTCGCCGCCCTCGCCGCCCTCGCCGCCCTCGCCGCCCTCGCCGCCCTCGCCGCCCTCGCCGCCCTCGCCGCCCTCGCCGCCCTCGCCGCCCTCGCCGCCCTCGCCGCCCTCGCCGCCCTCGCCGCCCTCGCCGCCCTCGCCGCCCTCGCCGCCCTCGCGTCGGCACAGGGCGAAAGGTACAGCCTGCCCACCTGCCCGTCTCGGCAAAGGACAACTGACTTCGGTGGACTGGACATTGGGCGAGCCGCGCATTGGCTGTGCAACGCAGGACATTCATTTAATATTACAAGCTTATTTGTACCAAATGAAGAATATTTCTCTTCTTAATAATGAATGCAAGACGACCTCCTTCCCGCATCCCATGATGTATTAGAAAGGCAAGGCAAATCAAGCTATAATTCCTCATTCCCTCTAGGAAGGCTGGGGAATTATTACAAATATGTGTTTGACACTATTTTTGAGATGTGTAGAGATTTGCGACACACGCCCTCTGTAATATTCCGCCAGCACCGTGAAGAAAGAACGTTTGATGTCAGTGTTGCTGCCAGCAGACAGCTCCCTAAATCCAAATGAATTATTAAACACTCGTCCCAAGGATCCCTCGGGCGTGTACGTAATGCTACACAACTCGAATGGCCATGAGCGGAATCAGGGTGGCGTGTTCGGCACTCGCAATGAGCATTTTGCTTCAGAAAAAGAAACGAGGAAGAACAGTATATCGACGATAATTCTAATTAGTTGGAACTCGTCTCATTTCGGACTATCAATTTGTTCAGGTTTTTCATATGAAAGGTCAATGGAAGGAAATGCTAAAAACGATGGCAAGTCATCCTAATATTAAGAAAAGTGAAAGTAATGAATGCATGTTAAAGGCTCCAATCTGTAGTTTATGGAAGAAATCTAGATTCATTTTTCATTGGTACACCTGTAAAAAAGCGTAAAATTTTATTTTTCTTGTTTACACCTTAATTGTTTTCAATTGTATTACTCAGGAATTTTTTTCACATTCAATATGATAGGCCGCGTACTTAATATTTATCGTAATGTGTGGAAAGAGGCTTTGCATTAACATAATAGGAACCGCACTTTCTTCGTGTGCTTCGGTGAAAAGAACATGAAATTAAACTCAGCACCTTTTACTGAAAAATTAATTGAATATCTTTAATAACACATGAAGAGTTCTGTTTCGCCCGATTATTCAATAATCACAATCAATTACAGAGAAAGGGAATTCTATCTCTGCCTGCTCTGTTCCACGCATTTGTTCGAGAGCAGTCCGTCCTACACGACCTGAAACTGCTACGTCCAAAGCGGCTGCCTTCATCTCCAACCCCCGGTCTGCTTCCCTCGCTTTCCAACCAAAATAATTAACATATCGAAACTTCATCTCCTTCTAATTGTTTTTTAGACAGTTAAAAGATCTTCAAGAATTTCTCAGGGCATCAACTAATGTCATTGCACTGCCTTTCACAGGGAGTCCTAGTGTTGTTTCCCAACTGCAGCAGCATTTGGCTACTAGCTGGTGCGACCACGCGTTTTCCCTATGAAGAGGGAAAACGAGGCACATTTCTCACCAAGCAGAAGGCAGAGCTACGGATTACTTCGTAAAACGCGCACCCCATGACAAGTGTCAGAATTTCCACAAAAGGGTTCGCCAGAGCGGAAAGCAGGCGAAGCGATCTCTTCTGTGGCGAACTCCGCCTTTCGGTGAGAAGCGAGCGGTCGGAGGAGTCGGGCAGGAGCGACGTGGGGGTAATGAGCAGTGCAGACTCCTGGCGCCTGCGGCAACTCTTCATAGATACTCGTTAGTAATGTAACTTATTTCGTACTAAATTTTAAAAGATCTAGTGCATTCAGTTATGTGAATTCAGTTAAAGTGAATGTACGAAACGGTTTGAAAGTAGGAGGACGCGCATGTAAGGTAGAACTGAACAAACATGGTTGTTCTCTTTCTTTCAGTTTCTTAATTTGTCGTATAACTTGGTTTCATTCTTCACCATTACATTGGTTTATTTCATTTCCCTCTTTACCTCGTATAATTGAGAGGGTAAAGAAAGGAAGTATTTGGACCCGCGAGCCAACGCGGAGCAGTGGGCGACCCGGCTGCGTATTTCCGGGAGCTGAGCGCAGGCAGCGGACGTCGAAGCGAGTTGGGGGTCGCGGGGCAAACGCGAGAGCGGCGACGCACCTGGGTGATGTGTACATCCGACGTATCTTCACGCTGAGGTTGTATTCAAGGAAGTGTGTGCAAGTGAGAATTTCATTATTTGAACTCATGGAAGAGACGTGTAAAGAAGTAAAATATCAAATAGGACAAGTAAATGATTAAAGAGTTCTTTCCAACTATTTAAATGTTGAATCAATCTTTCCTTTCGGAAACTGTACTCAAGTATTGTAAGGTGTCACACGTAAATGATTGCTGATCCACGGATGTGTGTAAACAGAATTAGAAGGTGCTGCACAAATGTAAAATACTTTGTTACCTAATGAAAGTTGTATTAGAAGTGTGGAGCACCCAAGAAAGTGATTAAGATTAAGGAGAGGTGTACTTAGGGGACATCATGCACCTTCATCTTGCGTCCGTGATTTAAAGGTCTCAATTTAAAAGAGAGTATCTTCAGAAATTATTCAAATCCGTCAAAATCTTTAACTTTATTTTATATTTGTAATTAAAGAAGGTACGACATTGGATTTGTGTAACAGTCATTAAATGTGTGTATATTGGAATATATTAGTTATGTAAGAATTGTTCTTTCCAGGAAAGATTTCAATTGAAATATTTTTTTGTATATTCTTTTGTAACACGAAGAGGAGTATAGTGAGATTATAGTATATTTTGTAAATAAGATTGAGGTTTATTTTGAATGATATTAGCGATCCTATTAGTGCAGGGAACCCATGTCCCCGAGTCTCATAAAATTATAATTTTATTTGTGGTCAACTGTCACAAGTGACTGAGCTAGTTTATTGGAGGGCGAATTTAACCTCACACTCCGACGGTTAGTCACACTAGGCAGCTAGGACGAATTCAGTCGCTGTCTGAAAGAAAATTCCAGCGGACGGCTGCTCTGATCGATAGTTTTCTGCGGTTTCTCCGATTACCAGGCGAATGCCGGATAAGTATCCGAACAAACAGGCCGTGGACCGCGCGCAATCTTTTGTTCCTCTTTCTTGCCATATCCTCATCTCTTACTTTCACACACACACGCACTGCCATGTCTCATTTGTTAGGAGACCAATCTGGAGGTTAGAGCGTGTGCACGCGGGAGCGGCTCCTCGCTGGTAGGAGCTCGTGGAAACTCTTAGAAAGAAGCCAGCCAGCGGGGGAACTGCACCACACTTACGGGACTAATGACCTTAGCAGTTGACGAACCCGAAATTACTTACAATCAAACAATTCAACTACACAAGATAACAGATTCCGTCATGGCTACAATTTCATACATTTAAAATAACCACTTTGCTTCTATTTTCAGCTACTTAAAAAACATTAGACACATTTTCAATTCTTCCGAGTCAGTCCCAGCAAAAACCGAGTCACATATTCACATTCTGTAATTATTTCAATTTACTGTGGATCCAGTCAGGGCCTTCGAGCTCGCATTTCATGGTTTCATACAAAGTTCTATCCTCAGTCACTCGCCTTGCGTTAAGATTCATTACAAAATTAGAGCTTCCCGTCGCTGCCAAGCCTTGACGGGCGTGCGGGTTAAAGCAGTGAAAGCTGTTTCCTCACACGCCCTTATCAATCGGCGTGGGCGCTTCTGCAACTCGCTCTCACGGCTTGCCGTGTCCCCTCGCCGAATTTTGGCAAATGGCCCACAGGTTTTCACTGCCTGAGGCCATTTGAATCCTCGAAGCTTCCAG
The DNA here is from genome assembly GCA_038098605.1 of Gryllus longicercus. Lineage (NCBI taxonomy): Eukaryota > Metazoa > Arthropoda > Insecta > Orthoptera > Gryllidae > Gryllus > Gryllus longicercus. Next base: position 375,122 of record JAZDUA010000641.1, read on the forward strand.
CCCATTTCAAATTCAACCATTTCTCGTTTCATTGGTCGGGTGGGGCCCACCGCTTGCCTCCGTGCACTGGCGCAGCAGCAAGATGTTTCAGAGAGTCATGACATCTGCGTTGGGCGCTCCTGAATAAACCTGCCTGGCGAGAGGCCAGGGCCGCGCCCCTCCCTCCTCAGCTCCGAACGCCTGCCCAGCTGCGCGCCGCAGGGCGCTCTGGCGGGGAGACTTCGGCCGACGCGCCTCCGCCGTAAACTGCCTCGCTGCAACGGGTCGTTCTAAGGATGTCAAAGGATCGCGGTTCTAGGCTCGCGTGTTGGAGAGTATGCATGCGGTTTGGTTGATAGGCGTAGATCGCTTTAAAGAAACCTAAAACAAGTCAGGACCAGAACACGGCTGATTTGTGACACGGCACTCGCGAATACAAGTACATCTGGGGCTTAGTGCAAGGAAGGTCTATGCCAATGTTTAGTGATTTTCGGTTTGTATGGTCTATGTGAGTTTTGAAGGCTCTTCTTTCACTACAAAAAGGGCCAAAGTCGATTCTGTCTCCGAACTTCACATTTTACATTGGCTTAAGATTATTTAGTCATTTTGATGGAGTAAGAAAACCCACCCATTGTCAATACTGAGCTTGTGAATACTTCTTGCTCGAAGCCACTGATATGCTTGTATTCTCTCGCAAGGTCTCGGCTCCTCAATTGCCAAAAACGACTTCTGCGACTACTCTCCTCTACACCGACATCTGCGAACTTCTCTCTTTCGTCTTAAAACTCTTTCATACTCTCACGGGAGTAATTACCTATGTAGGAGTAAAACAGTTGCAGGGATTTGTGTCGCTTGTTTCTTATAAACTGTACAAACCCACGTCTTTTTTAAGAGTCTTGCATAATAAAGAGGCAATGTGCTTTCTCTGCCACTTAGGCGAGAGGTCGCGCTACGACCAAAACTCGGCGAGATGCTCAGTGGCGCTGAGTGAACTTCCAAGCGCGCGCGCGGGCGAGTGGCTGCGAATTCTCGAGAGCTCAGGTGCGCACTGAGCTCTGCCTCGCGAGCGAGAGCGACATTCTCCTTGCGGGGAATTCGTACGCAGAGAGCTTCCTTTGCACTCATGTTTGAGGCGCGCCGTCTGTTATAATGCCAGGTCAAACGGAGTTAAGTTTCCAGCAATTGCCGCTCGACCTGCTTCCGTAATGAAACGGGAGAAGTAGCTTGATGCTCTGGTGACACGGTCCGCTTGATGGGTGATTTGCACTCCCCTAATGGGTAAAGGTGAGGCCAAGTGGGAAGTCGTGTTGTGCGGCAAAAGCTTCGAATGTCAAATGTAGAATACTGACTCGTCAGAGTCATAAATACACTTGCTAAATTTGGAAAATCCTTCAACACGTGGCGTAGCCAGAAGCCATGATTTGTCGATCGTTGATATGGAAAAAGTGTTTGACGACAAAATGTCTCTGTCCGTTAGTGACGAACGGTAGCGGCTAAACCGTTCAGCCGACGCCCCCATTAATTTGAAACCGATATTTATATTCTAAGGGCTAAATACAAAACAGCCTTAGGACGTTTTCAAAATTTCCAAAAATATGGCTCTATAGGTTTTTATTAAATTATATTATTTTATATTGTAAAGGAGTTTAATAGAATAGGGCAAATTACATGTTCTTATAAAACTCTAATTTTTCGAAATTTGCAAAGATTCAAACTTTTTCCGGCGTCTTCCTACAACTACAATTACAAAGATAGAGATTTTTACCTTAATGAAATCTGTTCCTTAAAGATATATTTTGAAATAAACTTACGTTCAATATTGGAAAATTTGAGTACTTTTCGCGTAATTTTGCGTGCAAATACGGGCGAGAAAGCACATGCTGTTTTCGCACCACTAGTTTGCATGCTTAATGCTTACACTTCAAATATATTAATATAGTACTGTTTCAGCGCATAAAAGTCAGACTCTAGAAGCCAAAGAACATTTCAAATAGAAATAAAAAGTAGTTTAAAAACTATACAAACAATATTGATGTAACCGTGAACATAAAATATTAATTTTTACCATCTTATTCAAGCACGTTGTAGTATTGGAAAATGTTTGTCTCGTAGAATGCAGAGATATGAAAATAAGTCAGGTAGGTTAGGGAAAAAAGGAGATGTGTCAGATTCACTAAACCACATTAAAATATAATTTTATTGTGTGATTAAAATTGCAAATTACTGTAGAAATAATTTTGGACTTTCACTTACGTTTGTATTTTCTTTGTCGAATGAGTCATTTTGCAACCGCTGCTCACGCAGAGAAGCTCCGGCCACCCGCATCGCGTGCTCAGGGTCCTTGGCCCTCCTCTCCTCTTCTTCTTGTCCTCTTACTTCCCCCCCTCTTCCCTCGCGCTGGCCACCGTTCTCGCAGCATTCTGCGCCGGCGCACGCTGTGACCAGAGTCCAAAACGTGGCCAAAACCTCAAATGGCATTGACCTCAATTCCCAAAAAATCTACCTACGGGTTTTCCAGATCGCTAATTTCAGTTTTGATAATAAAAATTTCTCAAAACACCATGACTGATCCAATACGGCCACCGAAAATATCAAAATATCTCCGAGGAGATACAATCGCCTATTAGAATTTTTTCATAAAGCCTCAGACTGTTAGATTTGCAATAACAGTTTGCTTCATTCCTAAAATAATAAACTACGCTATTGCCTGATATCAGTTATAAATCGTTATACGCAGTCCTTATTAGCACAAAACCAAAGGTCTCGTTAATTTCACTAACGAAAGGTGCCGCGAGAGTGAAATGCTTTATTGCCGCTTGAAGCGAGCGCCGCCGGGGAGGCTTCGGCCGCGGAGGGCGCGGCGTGAGCTGGCGGGCGGCGGGGCTGCGGCCGGCGTTCATTTCAGGCAAGTCGCTCGCCTTTCCTTAGGATCTGTCAAATAAAAAACAGTAGACTTCTCACCGTTTGTGCAAATTGCACTAAAAAACTCTCAAATTAATGACAATGCTTTATGGTGATTTTTCAGGTGGCGAAGTAATGCATGAATTTACCAATAAAGCTTATTACTAGAGAGCGGATTTTTTTTATGATTTTGCATGTTTTTATCCGCTTAAATAAGTGTCATTTCTTGACGTTTGATTAGAATTGGATGCTATGTAGATCTGTAGAGCAGTTCTGCGAGGGAACTTACATGAAAACGTTCATTTTCATTGCGTTCTAAACACTAAAATATAATTATTAAAAAAATTGTTAGGCTTAACTGTTAACAAAAGCAGGAACTAGGTTTAAATCCGATGACAAAAGTATATGTTCGGTAAAAGTACGAGTGAATTTAAAAAGCATGAGTATAAACAGGAATAAATGCGAGAATAAATATTACATGAATGGTGAAGGAGAAAGTGTATATATTTTTGTAACGGCAAACTGACGTATTTTTCAAGTTTCAGCTCAAAAGCGTCTAAATTGACAGTGGCATGTACCTCCCGATATTTCATCCACTCAGATCGGATCCCAAATTCTGGATACAAAATTACTTGTATTCCCACGCCACCTTTAGAAATCTTAACTGTCTCCGACGCAGCACTAATATATTTAGTCCTCACGTGTGTGAAGTTATAGCTAAAAAGAATTTTGAACACGGATGTAATGGTCTAAAATTCAAAAACGTATTGTTGAGGTGATTTCAATATTTTTCACACCTTTAGAAGGCAAAAAATAAAAACGGGATTGCTGCGACTATTTTCAATACATTTTCCTCAACAATCATTAACATATAGTGAATAATTCCATTACTCTAAACTTCATTTGTGTCTTCTCTAAATCCTGTATCATATCCAGAAAGTGCAGCGACGTCACAAGTGCTGAACAGAAGAAATACAATGGCAACCTGGTAAAAAGGTTCTGTCATTGAAATTGTGATTCTCGTTCGTAAATATGCATTACACATGGAAATCTAAAGCTATATGTAACTAGTGGTGCCTCGGAATCGCACATTTTTTCTCGCACCTGTTCGTTTTCTAATCTCTTTGCAGCAGGCTACCTGTACGGTACGCCCCACCCTCCTCTTAGCTGCTACCAATTGGCACCTAAACTACATTTTGTCTGTTTTTCGGTCCACTAATTGTGGAATTAAAATATTAATCAAGAATATTATAGAATAGTAAACGTGGTTCTATATCCGTTCTTTTTAATTATTGGGACGCAGTCTCGAGAAAATGTCGAGTGAACACTTCTAAAAAATGCTAGTTTTCACAGAAAAGTTAGGAGTCTCCAGAAACTAAAGAAATAATTTGAAGCTCTTGTCATCAAACGTTCCCCAAGCATCAAAAGTTTCCTAATATAAGTATTACCAACGTGAGAGATATTTTAAAAAACGTACAGATGTGTAACATTCGAAAAATCAAAAGAATTCATCCAATAGTATTCAGTGCATGTTGTAATACCCGCAGAGATGTTTTTGCAAAATCGTGATTTTAAAATGTCCTTTGTTTCAATAAAAATTACGCATACAAATAAACATTATTGTTATTATTATCATCAATAATAACAAAAAGAAAAAATAGATAAAATGTGAAATAAAATTTGTTATAAAATGTTGAGAATAACACATTTATATAATCATATACATTTAATTTACATGTGGATCAAATGTTTTTAGACATTTCTCTCAAGACTTCTCCTCCAAACAGGGGCTGAATTCGACCTAGATGACCCACTAATGTCAAAAATCCTGCCTGAGGAGTGGGACCCAAGGCCCTTCCGGTCAGAGGCCCTGCAGTGACATCACTTGATGCCGTGAGTTACCCCAGCCCTACTTGAAACGCGGAGGTTTCCGAGCCGACAACCCTCGCCCGCGCCACCTCCTGCCTTTGCCGAGCGCTACCTGCGCCCTCGCTCGCTGCGAGAGCCCGATTTTTGCCCGCGCGGAGGGAGATCACGATCTGCCCCGATATCGGTTCGGTTGTAATCTGCGAGTCGCTGCGCGTGTATCCGTCGCTAACGACCGGAGCCTCGATAAATGTTTGCGCTGGAGATATTTGCCCCGATAAGCGCCGACTACGGCCCGAAGCGGCGGTGGCTTTTATCGTGTGTGCCGCTCCGAAAAGGCGCGTCGAGATATTTGCGCAGCGGCCGCGCGGCCGGCGCTCCCTCCGCCGGCTGCAGCCGCTGTGAGCGCCCAAGTGGCCCAAGCGGCAGCGGCGAAAAATTGGGCGACCCCCCCCCCCCCCCCAATGCTCACTTTCAGATTTCAATGCCGCCACTATCAATACCACGTACGAGCGATAAGGAAAGGGCTTTTTGCATTTCACCCTTTTCGTAAACAGTTACATTCATTTTCCTTGAGCTGATAACAAAGGATAACCGGCTAAAATTGCAGGATAGTTTATAATCACAATGCAATAAATAAACTAGTGGGGCTACAGCATGACATACTTCTCGCATTGTTTTGAAATTTTGAATTTTCCAAAATTCAGGGAGTTCAAGGAAAATGAGTCCCGCGTCAGTCTTTTAAACCCCCCTCCTTCCATCCGCGAAAACCGTTTGAAGAAAGCGTTTGGAGTGCACTTTACGAGATATTTTCAAAACAAAGACGATTAAGCAGCTCTTCAAAAAAGAAACAAAACTTAAATTAAAAATTATCGGTAAATTTCGTTTGTCAATTTAAAAAAATGGACATTTAATGTAGGAATGAAAACATTTATGAGAAATTACAAAGCGTTTTCATATTGCCATCATCTAGAAAATCGAAATCAACGGAATATATTTTATTTCCATGAAGATGTCGTTTCATCCGTGGATCAACATGATGCATAGATTGGAATATTTTTTTAACTTTTGAAAGCTTTTGACACCATTGGCCATAAATAACTTGTAAAATTACCATCATATGGAATTTGTCATGTTGCTTTATATTGTTTATGTTAACTCCTTAAACAACATCTCAGACAGTGAGAAATACAGTGCTGGTGTGTTAGAACATTACTTATCTTTTCAGGTGAGCAGATCAAACCAAAAAACGGTACATTGTGACATTTTCTCGAATACAAAACGAAACAAAATGGGACAAATGCTGCATTCGCGCATTTTCAGGCTATCAAAAAGATATTTAATTATTTTTATTTTAATTATATTTATTTTATTATATTTAACTATTTCAATATTGTTGGGTTGGTTGTATTTATATGAAATAGAGTGATAATCAGCCTCGATGTTTGATAAGGAAACTTTTTGACTAAAGAGAAGCAAAAAGTGGAGAAAAACAATGTCATAAAACATTATAATGGAACATTAAAAAACAAAAAAACTTATTTGTTTCATTTGCAGTTTTATTCATTATAAAGATGGCCCATATTCCTCAATTAGTATTGCTTGCCCAGTCGTACTGAATCTCATTGAAGCAGGTTTGGATTACTGAACTTTTGGATAACGATATCGATAGCGATAAAGTATACACAAGCTCAAAGAATGCGATATCTCATGTTCCCTTCCTAGAAACACCACTGTATCTCTCCCTTCTTCATTTCAATAATCTGTGAAACATTCTTGTTGAGTGATACATGATCTACTCGCACTTACGTTTTTATGAATTAATCCAAACTCGACGGAATATATTAAGATAACGTTAAAACTGTTGACGACACTTTATGCTGATTATTCATTGTCACAAAAAGTGGACAATTTGGCGTCCCGTTTTGCTATAAAAAATATGGGACAGGGACTCAAGAACACGAACTGTCCCGGCTAATTCGGGGAGTCTGGTCAGGCAGGGGCCATCATCTCGGTACAGAGCTGTTTACTCTGTTTTGCTGTCGGCCGTCGGTGTTATTACCATAGCTGGCCCCAAAATTATCTGAGATACCAAATATCTAGTTGTATACACAATGAGATTGATTTCCGAGATATCTAGATCTCCATCTGGGTCCCGTACCTCCTCATTTAAGACAGAGTTCGCTGTCTCTACCAGTCTACTAGCTTCGGCATTTTCGCATATTCTCCTCAACGGTATACGAGATTTGAATGGAAGCTGACGAACTCTTTCTATCTTGCATGGAAGAAGATTTCGCATCTTATCCTTATCGTGTGATTCATTGCCAGATGAAGTTTCACCTCGTTGTAAAGAGATTAACTACACCATCGTTTTCAAGTTCTGCGTGTTCGTCATGTGGGTAGTTCAATCGAAGAAAAAAACTCCGCATTTCCCTGAATGTCAGCAAGTTGTTCTGCTCTGAATTTCTACATCCGAGAATGTACCGTCACTGACTGGCAAGCTTCTTTGAGCCAATGGTAGGTTTCATATCTTGGCTCCGCTCCCTCCCCATTTATTATTATTATTATTATTATTATTATTATTATTATTATTATTATTATTATTATTATTATTATTATTTGCGCATAGTCCATTTCTGACCACTGTACACGTTCTCTCCGAGCCCAGTCCTATTCTATCCTGGAGAGAGATTAACGTGTATCATTATAGAGAACAGCTTTTTGGCTGTATTCCTTGGTAAAACAAGATTGTTAAGCTGTGAGTTCATTATGAGGTGATAGAATAATGATGAGATGTGATCTTGGCCTCTTGGAGTCATCCCAGCATTCACCTGCATGACCGAGAGACACCACGAAAACCCCGGTCAGGATGCCCGACCCGGGAATCGAACCCAGCGCGCTACGCCCTCAGCCACTTCGCTCGGTGTTTATTGATAATAAACATTAACATATTTTCAGTTGTATTTGGTGCGCCCATCGGCGTGTGCCGTCCCAGACGCAGGCAGGTCCCTGTGCACCCCCTGAGCTTGGTCAAGTTGTACCGGCCACGCCCACCCCCAAAGAGGCCGCAGCGAGCAGGAGCGTTCCGCCGATGGACAGGGCGGTGCACAAAGCATCGCGGCGCGACGATCTGGCGTTAACGACCCGAATTTGGAGCCTCGTTTGTTCGCCAACAGCTCGCCCCGCCTCGAAATTCCCGTTTCCTTTTCGCAGACGCGTCCTGAAACTGTTTGTGGATAAAGAGATAAAAGGTTAAAGCCCCCGAAAGGATATGTGCATTTACTGTAGCGGACTTTTGGAAACGGACCATGTTGGACGGAAATCACAGGAAGTAACAAATTGAATAATTATTGTGATGGAAAAAGGAACGTGGGGCAATTTGAATTATTTGTATTTCTCTTTGGAAACACGCATTGACACTGTTGAAACGTCACACGAAATGCTCATTTTTATAGTTTCATCACATATAAATATTTTTTCTATTAAAGAGCGAGAGTATGGTTTATAGAATTATGATAATGATTCTACGACAATGTATTCTAAGATATTAAATTTTACAGCGGGAACCGAAGAATGTCAAATATATGTTTGCGCAAATTATACTTACATACATTATAACAGGGTAAAATGATATTGATGTTTCCCTATAAATCAAAATTACATGAAGAACAAAATGCGTAATGGATATTCGGAAATGTAATTTCCAGAAGAATCCTTCAAAAAGCGCACGTGATGTGTGTAATGCACTTACGAATTCAGCAAAAAAGGTTGAGTGTTTGCGTAAGCAGGGTTATTGGAACCTGCAATGTCTGGAAAACGTCGCGCCCTAAATGTTGGAAACACTTCGGTCATCGTTCAGTGATCTTCGTCGGATTTGTAGATAATATCTTTGTTCGACTTTGATACAGTATTGCAATTTATCAAAAGATAGGTAAATATAATACATTTACGGTATAAATAGTATAGTAATAAAAATGAATTAAAGGAAAGTAATACATGTGTATAAAATATTAGAAAAGAATTTCCCCAGTAATTGCTTCTGGAAAAATCTGCTCTGTTGTGTGTATAACGCGCTAAGAAAATAATGAGAGTTTTGTACAGTTTACAAGAATTTATAAGAAATAATTAAAACAAAATTAAGAAAAATTGATACATATGAATAACAAATTGATCGCTTTGTCTACAGAAAATTTCTGTTTATATCGAAGTCGAAAAATGTGAATCTTCGCAGATTATGATATAAAGAAAACAGAATGCACAAATGCAACCTGCAGCTCTACCTCCACAAATACGAAGCAGTGTGTTCCAGCTTCTAAAGATTTTCAAGTTCTTAAAGGGTCACGAGTCAATCATGTAAAGGAAAAATAGTGTTTGAACAAACCGGCAAAGAAGCTAGAAATTGCCGCTGGAATATGAAAGCAAAAACATGGGACCTTTCACAAAGCCGTCAAACCCTGGGGCATTTCACGTCTTCTATAATGTACTCGGCAAATATGAAGTAAGCTTTTAGTAAAAACAACTACAATATGACACATAAAATACAAAAACTGCATCTAATATGCTTGTTAAATGCTTTGATTTGTATTAAGGTATGGTTGAAAACTACAAAGGTTGTATATGCTCCTGAAAAAGGTCTAATGGTTTGGAAATTAGGGATAATGTTCGAGCAATATGACCTTGCGATTTCACATGTTACTCTTTCTACTTTCAGTAGACATTGGACAGAACAAGATGAATTTGCTTTACTTTGTAAAAAAGTGCCACCCTCTGCAATGAAGATTGCAGCAACCTTAATGAATTAATTGTAAGGCAAACAAAAATTACTCCTCCCAAAAGTTAGTTTCCTGTGTTTTAAATCCAATCGTTAAGATAGAAACTGGAAAAGAAGAAAATCGATACCTAAAGTAGTAAAGTCGATAACTAAAATGGAAGAACCAACGAAAAATTCTCTTCAAAATACGAAGGAAATAGAAAAACAACTTTAAGAACTTATTTATGAACAAAATTTGAATTAGATGGCCTGAGATTTTTTATTCTTACCACAAAATAAACAAATTATTTGGACAATATAATTTCTGTGAATATTTAACCTTTCATGTCAATGTGACCTGATAAGCTGTCTGATAAAATTGAATATTTTTGCAAAAATGTAACATTTTTACACGTTTATTCAACATTTAATACTGATTTATGACGGTTTAAATTACATTCGTAGAAAGTACTGTACCATAATTAGTCTACTGTTAATATGGTTTTACTTATAATCAACACACATAGAATTACTGACGATTTTCGTCATTTTATGCTTGTTTTTCTCGACTCACATCTCGCTACAGTTAAAGTAAATATTTCATTATTACGTTGTATTCCTTCACCTTTATTTAAGTGCACATTCTACGTGGAATATTTTAATATAAAGTTACGTAAATCACTTTATACTCGTTTGTAACAATATAAAATGTCTGGGGATAAAGTAAAAATTATATTTATAAATCACAGGGCTTTAAAACAGACATTTTCCAGGTAAACTCGATACCTCAAACTTCTTCCTCTCAATGAGGTTCACAAGGAATGAGCAACCTGCAGGGAAGCGGTGCATTATTAAAAACGTCTTTTCGGCAGTCCACGGCACGGGAACAGAGCAAGTGTCTCAGGGCGCAGCCGAGGCGCTGCCTGCGCATTCGGGAGGGCCGGGGTCGATCCCCGTGCCGCCATCCTCACCGGGGTTTCGTTTTCCCCTCGATCCAGGAACCTTGACCTAGGGTCTAAGGGCGCCGAGGACAATTGCCCTCGAGGCGGGCAATTGTATTCAATGGCAAATACAGACGCCGGGAGCGTGTGGAGAGCATTACTACCTCATTATTATTTTTAGAGCTAAATTGAGAGTAAAAATAAATTCCCCTACTTCCCACATTTCGAAGTGGGCGGAATAAACTTGAACCTTTTGACCTGACCGATACAGGACTCGCCACGGGGTTGTCGCTGTGGACTTACCTCGTTCTATCTTGTGACCCGCAGTGGGATTCCCGGTGACGAACGAAGGAAGGTTGAGTCAATAAACAGCTCTTATTGAAGCGCTCTTCTGTAATAAAAGATTGTGAGAAGACATAAAAATTTTATTGGAAAAGCAAAGGGTGTTAAAAATGGGACACGAACTAGAGATACAAAGGGAAATATACTTGAGAAAACACACTTTCGGTTTGCGGGTCGTGGGAGATAATTCACATAGAAGTGTTTAACACATTTTCTAGTAGTGCAGTCAATAAGCCAGTGATATCAAGGCATACTGATACACGAAATCCATTTTACTTTGATTAAAAAACTCTGTTCTGCCCATGCTACGACGCAGTCTGCTTGGGGCACCTGTTTCCGCCCTCATCGGGCCTCAGGTCAATTCCCTGGCGCCAGCAGTCCCCCAACGTGCGCTTCGTGGGGCTCGGGAGGCCAGCGGTGCCAGTGTCACACAGAGCCGTATTTCTTTGTATTCGTATGTGGTGTCCATACCAAGTTGTGCAGAGATTGCTGGCAGTAAGGATTCTCTTCCAGATTTGTAGAATATTTTCATAAGTTTTATAATGCGTTTGTGCATGACACCGTCGTAGGATAAAATATTAAAACGCATAAAATTAATAGAATCATTTTAATTATGTTACGTTCACGTAGACTAGAAGTAACCAATTCCATGAATTCCGCGGTGTTTCTGTTTTCATTTACTAGCTGAAACTTTTCTCTTTTGAATCCAGTTGTAATCTCATGACCGAACTGGGCCGATTAATATCTGTACGGCGTTAACTTGTCGTGGAGCGCGCGTGACCGCCGAATATGACTCGACGACTTGCGCCCTGAGAACGGGAACAGCTTCTACAACGCAGTTCACAGCGAAAACTCTTCGACTTGGTACTAAAATAACAAACTTACTCAACATTATAAACAAGAAAAAATTAATATTTTTAATTTTTGTTATACATTATTACTATTTACTAATATTAAATTAATATAATAATTTCGTTCATATTACATCTTCTGGACTAGATTACACTTAATTTAATTTAATAAAATATGTTACATATCAATAATATTTACATAATACGTCTTATCAAAACTTCTCCTCAGGAAGGGTGTATGAACACGCTGGGTGAAAGGTCAAATGCATACGCAATATCAACAAAATTCTTCGTACATTTTTAAATGTTTAAAATTAAATCAAAAATACAATTGATCGGAAAGTAATATTTATTTCCATAACTCTTATTTAACTCTCTACTTACTTATGTACGTTACAAACCAACAATTGTTTCCATTACATAGTTATAAAATGAGCATTATATGTTTACTTAAGGAAATAATTCTGTAACTACAGCTTGGATATAAACAAGAACCGCATTTAAATTCAATTCAGAAAAAATGGCTCTGAATGTAGAGCGTCCCAAACAGAATTATGGTAATAGCAAGCACTGTAATACAACAAGATGCTACTTTGTGAACCCTACAGAATCTGTAGTAAAACGGGGATAGATGAGGGCATAATTAAGAGATTGGGAAAAATAATAAACGATGTCTAATGGATACACCATCAGCACTCCTTTGTTTGACAGTACGCACGGGAAACTGCCAAAAATGTTTCCAAAAATCTACAACTGTGCACAATGTTTTAATACTCGTTTCGAGAATAATTTCTTCTGCTCTACTGCCCACTTTCCATGTATCACAAGCAGCACACGAATCACGTACTAATTATATAAGGTGGGGTGGAGAAGGATTCTTTCGAAAATGTTCAAGATTGCACTCAATCCAGGACATGTTCAATCGCCGATTGATCTCTTCCGAACCCTTCATTTCCTAGTTGCGGGATCTTTTCAAAGGAAAGTGAACAACAAGAAACAAACAAAGATGCTTTGACCCATTTGTTTGAACCCGATATTACTGAAGTGAGAAATGTGCTCTAGTGGAAATGTACTCTTCCTTTCCTGTTCTTCGGTCAATCTAGATTAATTTTCTCTGACAGAGGGCACATGATGTCATTAATACCATGCTTTTTAACGCCATATGTTATCAATTAATATGTAAGTAATCCCTACGCTTTTCCAAAGTCAATATTGTGAATTGATAAAATTTAAACAAGTTTCTATAGAAAAATATGTATTTATTTTCACGGAAATAAGCAGTGCATTATTCTGGTACTATCATCCGGCATCTTTAAGTTGTGAAGATAACCCAAAATAACTTTGGTCGTCGTAGAAACATACTGTAGCTTGCAGAGGGTTTTGCCACAAAATCGCCAAAATGCACCAATGTACGTCGCGTCGTCACATTAAACTAGTATAAATTATTTGATTATGATATGAAAACATTTTAGTCCTATTATTATGTAGATGAAATCCATACTTTAGTTCCTAAATATAGATTACCATTATATTCTTTTTGAGTCTGACTCGCAAATAATTTGTATTTTAATTTTGTAAATGGCCCCATACACGATTAAAATCTAGTATAAAGCCATATCTTGTTCCCGAAGGGTCGGGATATGCCATTGGTAAGGGACGGGATATGTCGCTTGTTAACCCTCCCTTTGAGATCAGCCCTTGGATTTCCCTGATATGCCGATGCGAGGAATCCATTATCGTCATTGCGCGTAATCAATAATGCACGGGCCTTCAACGGCACTGAAATTCCTACGCTTAACGAGTATTGGATCGAACTCGAGTTTCGTCAGAATACAAGTAGTTTCTAAATCATAAATACTCACTGCAGAATAATAATTCGGTAGAAAAAACAAATTAAAGCACGACGATAACATTCGAAATAAGCAGTAACACAAATATTCTCAATTTCCAAAACAAATAGCATGTCGGCCATTCCACGTTAAGTGGTCTAATTTTTAAGAAGTGCCTCGGCCGAACATTACAAATTTTGATGGCGAGTCTTGAAGGAAATTTTGTGAAGTTGTGTCTGCATTGGTGGATTAGTCTTTGTAATTGACAGCAACAATGTCGTGAAACAGTACGACTATAAGATTTGAAACATGCCCCAAAGAGATGAGTATTGTCACAAAAGAGCTATAACACACAGAGATACTGTGTGTTTTACTTAGACATATGATACTGTGTGAGATACAAACTCTGAGATAAGCGTAAGATCAATCAATAGGTGAACCAATCCAGACGCAGGTCTTAATCTAAACTACTCCTGGAAACCTCTATTACCCCCAATCAGCGAATTTCCGGGGGCTGTTCAACGCCGTCCGACCACGCGGACGGCTGTTGCGGGTTGGGCCAGACCGAGAGCCAATCAGAGGGAGCCCTCCGCCAACCACGGCGCCTGCGCCACCCGAGCGGCCGAGCCCGGGCGCGAAGCACCGCGCATAAAATATTTTTAAAAAATTTTACTTAAAACCAAGATATTTATTGTAACTAAATCGAGCCCAAAGAGGCAAATGTAAGTAGTCGCAAGTTTAGTTCATAAGTAGTTTATGTAAGGTACAGCCCTCATAAAGCTTCAAACCAAATACGCTGACGCGTTAATTGTATACCCCAATTTGTATATCCCTTTTTTCCATTTACGTGGTATAATTTGATGCAAGTTAAATTTTCTATAGCAGTTTGGAGGCTTTCTCCCTACACGGAGACAAACGTTTCTTCACCTACTTCAAGCACAGAATGCCAGATACGAAGCCTATGCTAGACTTTCTCATACGAAATAAAGATGCTAAATAGCCGCAAATGAACACCAGGAGAAATCTCGAACGCATTAAAAATATTTTGATTTGTTTCGGAGGAGGAAACGAAAAAGAAATGGAAGACATTAAAGGACTCTTTTAGAAGAGAGTTTAAGAAAAGATTGTGAGTGGATGTTCCTCCAAAATGTGGCGATGCAGATGGGATTATTTTGATGCAATGGTTTTTTTAAAAAGATGTAATGGAGCCTCGAAGCAGAGCAGAACAAGCAGAAATATCTTAATAGCCTATGGACATAACTCTTCAAAACCTTGAAGAGTCTCCAATAGTATTTTCAGATGAGGCTTCTTCACAAATTGACCTATTATAGTAAAAGTTTGTTACTGAATTTATTACTGATAAATATAAATAAATCAATGTTTTATGTTAAAATACAGTAACTTAAAGTACAAAATAAAGTTCTAGACCTCGTCAATAATAATAATTAACATAGAGAAAAATTATGCTTTTACACTGTGAAATGAACAGAGAAAAATGTTTTTTGTATGTGTTCATGATATTGTAAATTTAAGTTTGGTACCATCTTGTGTTGGCACTGATGAAGTCTGAGTACCTGACAGCTGAAATGTTTAAAACACAATTGGATTTTTGTTTTGACTTGCTGCAATCGAAAATAAAACTTTGAATAGTACATATGCAAGAGTCACTCTCATTACTACGTAAGAAAAAACCACAATATATTATAATTGTGTTGCACAGATTTTGGAACAACTTCTGAAGCCTTTATAGCTTGAACCCGCTGTCGTAGATGGTGATGTGGCATAAGCAAGGTTCCATCTATGTTCACGAAATGGGAGGACACTTGATATCATACAAAAAACATGCAATTTTTACGTGAAATAAATAAAACCATATGACTCATATAATTAACAAAAGTTATAAATTACATTAATTAATATTTAATATTTTATAAATAATAAACTTTCTTTAATATTTACAAATTTATAATTAATTTCATAAATGAAGCAAAGAAGATAACCTGTCTGATATGTTGAACCTCATATGTATGTTGATAATAGTGCTGGCATTGCATCCAAGGGCTCTGTGTATACAATTCTCTTGTTAGTTTTTCCAGTTGCGTGCACGCGTATTTTTGCGTCTCTGTTTTATTTTATTTGCTGGACAGAGACACTGCGTCGCATGCGTGTGTTGTGTGTGTGTGTGTGTGTGTCAGCATTCAAAAAAGGATATTTGTTTATTCTAAATTAAACAATAAGCGTTACAACGTAGCAGGTGTGAGTCATGTGATAAAATAAACGAAAACAAATATTAAAAATCTGTAAAAAGGAGGACATTTAAATAACAAAGGAGATCGAGAGGACAATAGACTTCAATAGAGGACTGTTTTCCCAAATGGAGAACGGTTGTCAACACTAGAAAAAAGTTACAAAGACCTCTCCAAGACCTCAACAAACAAAACGGAAAATGCAACCAGAAGAGAAAAAAATCATTCGAGCAGGCACTTTTGTCTCTTGAAGAAAGAAAATTAAGTCTTTGAGAATTCGGAGAGAAATAATGATGTTGACAATGATCAAATATAAATAAATGATCTCTGATGATGGATAAAACGATGATGATGGCTGTCGTTTGTCAATTGAATGGGTGAAAACCAGAACGATATGTGGCATTTTATAAATTCTGAGAAATCTTTTAACTTAAGTCAATATGACTGTAAAGTAGTAGCACTTTGTTTCATCATTAAAACTACGGCACTTCAATTGTTCATTAAAACCGCGAATATACTTTGCAACTGTAATATAGCTTAAAATGAACACGTTTTCTCTTAATTTATAAAATGTGACACACCGTTCTGGCTTTCAGCCATATAATAGATCAAATCATTATTACCGTTTATGAAAATATGCAAATATTTGTGCATTTAGGTCTTCCATTTTATATAATAAATGGAAGAGTACAAAAATAAAATCGCATGTGACACATTAACATTCATTGAGTACCATATACAATTTCAATCGTGTTTGATGAGTTAAAAAGCATTAGTAGTGTAATTGCACATGTTTTCTCGAGTTGCATATCTTACGTCTCTTACTATACATTATTTTAAATGAAAGTAGAATGGAGAATTTTAAAGTTTGATAATCCTTCACTCATATGTAACAGAACTGCGTTGGCAGTTCTACAATAAGAAAAAGGAAAAACCAATGTTATATATTCATTTAGGTTTGCAACGTAACAAAAGTTTTGAATATTTCCTTTGATATGTTCGTTGAAACAACACCGGTTGCTGAACAACATAAGAGAATGAGTGTTTACCTTAAAGTTATTATCCTTCTTTCCAGACTATTGGTTGTTGGAAATTGGAGAACGCGTGGCGAACCATCTCTCTCTGGCACATCACAATGTAATCAAATATCTGTGTTGACATTCTAGTGTATTAAAAAATGTATCATGTTCTTCCCTTAAATGTTTTTATGAATGATGGAATTCACCATATGAATGCCTTTCTGGGTATCTACGGTAGGTTGATGAACGCTTTCGCCGTCGCAGCAACTTTAGCGCAATGCAGTAGCTGTCGCAGCTTCCCGTCGCCTACGTAGGACTCCAATCGCGGCATCGCAACTTACCGCTTTTCGCCGTCTCCGTCGGTTGCAGCCCACGTAGAACACGGCCTAAGCAGAATCCAGGTCCAAACCATTAATAAGGATCTTATTCATGAACGTGACTTAAATCGAAGGTTACCTAAGTGTACTTCGAGAGCAGAAGTTTACTTTCGAACAAATGAGATTCGTAGACAAAGCTTTCACAAAGTAAGCTAGTCATTTCACAGTTTTCAGATTTGTGTCAGCCATCATTTAATTCTTTTTGGTATTCTGAGTTGTTTCGTGAACAGAAAGCAGGCAGAAGTACGTGCAATTCCGTGAGTGCAGCAGCGTACCCTATTGTCTGCAGTGTAATTATTTATAACTTAATAAATCCATTTGATTTAAATATGACCATACGATTTGTACTTATTCACTTAGTACTTAAACGTTAACTACGGGAACATTTCGTGTCAAATAACCCCCTAAAGTCGGAGAAATGTTATGAAGGCCAGTGAAGCCGATGAGAAAGGTTAATAAGACTGGCGAGAGACTGGGCCACCGCCGGTCGGCCGAGGGCCTAAGCGGGCTGTCGAGCCAAAGGGCAGGGCAGCAGTGTTCTTTGAAACTGTCTCAGCCGCATAACTAAGCGAGTGGCTAGGAAATCAATACGATTCTCTCTACAGAAGCGGCGGAACTCTGAAATTGGTTTATTTAGGGACACTTCCCGATGGGATGCATAGATCGGCTCGCGACAAGGGATTGCCAGAACGCGTCTGCCTCACCAATTTACCGGATATAACTCTTTCAGCTGCAGGTCTTCGCGAAGTGAAATACGTTTGTCGTAGTGACATAAAATACATTGCCTACAGAGTTTTCTCATGATAGTTGATTCAACCCCTTGGCTTACTTTGTTATTACTTTACAATAATCCTTTTCTTTGAGTATAATTCTTACGTTATGGAGATATTTTTCAAGTGCTGAAAACTTTGTTTTATTTTTACATAATATTTATGTACAATTATTTGTGTCTAAATATCAATTTTTAACAACGAAAGATATCCTGAATATTTTTTAAATATAATCACATTCTACAATGATATTTGAGATCTGCATTGTACTACATAAGGAAGCATAACTAATGGCTGAAAATGCATAAAACCAAGTAAAACTTAATTTTGAGGCGTTTTTTGTGGAATATTTCCCATAGTTGTACGTTTACTTTCCTTTGTTAACACACAATAACTCACTTTCCTAACTTTGACCAACGGTTTGGAGTTTCATAATCAATCACCATAAGCAAAATCAATTGAACCAGATACTTCAAAGGCTGTTCTTGAAATATTTTCTTAGAAACGGCTCCTATTGTTTTGAAACTTCTTGTAGGGATAGTGCTAATTGCACTGCAATAGATAACAAACAACACTTGACTCTTAGCTTTTGGTTCTTATAAAATTACAAAAATGTATTTTTTACCTATCTCACGCGCATTAATATTTACATTACCGGCGTTTTGTATTCATTATTTCATTTGTGAGTACAACTGCTTCAAACGATTTCTTATAATTTTTCTCGGAACCGTATTACTTTCTTTAAAAATGAACTCAAAAATCCTAATTTTATGAAATGCTTGAACGACATTCTCTCGAAAGCTACTCCAAACGTTTCCTTTTTTCCAAACTTGATGAACAGATAGTGTTAAAAGCACTGATTAAAATGAGATCATTATATTGATCTTTATTCATTTTTTTTTATTTCACGAACGTATATTTTTGTATCTCACAAGTCGTTAATACATACATTATGGTCATTTACTTAACATTAATGCACTTGTAGACACAAATGCTTCAAAAGAATTCTTATGAAGCATCTCGACACCTTAAAACCTCTCAGGAAAAACGAGCTCAATTTTCAGAAACATTCAGGCAATATTTTCTCAAAATTAGTTCCAAATTGTGTTATGAACATTTGTGTGTAAAACTATTTATTCGTCTGTAATGTTTTTAAAGGCATATTCATATCTTACTATTAGGAACCGAAAAATTGAGAAAATATGAAGAAACTTCGTTGTGGCGCCGGTAAGTAGCAATAGGAAAGATGGTGAGGCTGTACGGGAAAACTAAAGTGATTAGATAACTAACTGAAGTGGAAAGTATTTGTGTCCACTCGTGCCCAATTTATTATTATGTCATCGTTGTGTCTAAGGTATCGCGCTGGAAACCTGTCTTCAGATATACTTCCAACATTGGATGTGTTGTTAGCCAATTTTATAGTTTGCCACCAATAAGGACTCGCAGCGCTACCAACACTTTTTGTTTCCTTATTAGTTTCCTATTTTTAATGAAATATGCAATAATGTAATATTAGTAATGACCGTGATATTTTCTATTGCGTCTAAATTATGCACTACGAATATACCAATTTTCATTTTTCATGTAAGGCAATGAAAACTTAATTCATTTGCGCATTGTTTTACTATTTATAAGTTCGGTGAGTACGAAAATAGAGTATTTCGGATAAAATTTGCTGTGAGGGTCTCTTTAAGGAATCGAAGCGTTTAGAAGCTTCTAGGAATTCCGTGGTTCTTCTCTTCAGAATTTTAAAATTCTTTGCACAGACCATTTTCTCCCACCAAACGCACACAACATTAATCACAGTAAAAGTACAGATAAAACAGCTTGAGAGGAGAGGGTTTGCCATTGAATGCTCGTTTACCACTAAGATGTTATGAATGGGCCCTAAAAGAAATAATGTCATGAACTTAATGAGCGTGAAAGTCGTACTAATTTACTTTTAATTGTTTCAACAGAATATTTATGTCTATCTTAGTCAGATGATTTGGAGAATCTTCATTTATTACTCGAATATGGCAAGAAAAGCTTTTGTCAAACCTGTATGTCGTTCCCCAAAACCTGTTAGGAAGGGGTTAAATCTATAATTAATACTATTATTATTATTATTATTATTATTATTATTATTATTATTATTATTATTCCTTTAATTAGTGCCTATGGGTTGCAACTACCTTTGTTCGGAGCTGTTAAAGGCTTTGTCGATGCATCTATAATACTACGCACAAAATGTGAAATGGACTTTACAGTTAAGGTTTCAACTTGAAGGTGTGCAATCACTTCTACGTTAAAGTTTTTAAAATGAATTTCAGGTTTTTAATAAAGAAATCTGACGCAGATTGTGAAGCTATTATTTTTCAAATTTTTCAAATGTGATAAATGCTGTGAATCTGAATGTAGTGTCACCTCTCGGGGTGTTTGTTGCTCATGAAAATTGCTCGCTCCGATGACTCAAGCACGAATGTGTACTTGATTCGTGACATCCAAGCAATTACCGAATGTCACGTGATCCGCAGTCTAAGGCAGGCATGTCAATGTCGCCGGCGAAGTTACCACGAGAGCGTCCTGCAAAATTGAAGTTTTCCAATCACTTCAAGGATGTTTTCTCTAGGAAACAAAATTGTAATTTATCAACTGAATTGTAAAAATATTTTACCAAACGTAAGTTCAAGCAAAACAGTTATCAATGACTTGACGAGAATAGTTATATTCGGTGGTACATTATTGACCAAAAAAGGCACACGGAGGACATGGCCTCGCTCAAGTTTCGAAAGGTGCCTCTGATACCTTCACACTATAATATTTTATTGACGTAAATATTATCAAATCGATTTTCCCCTTTCTTCAGCAGACATTTTGGGATTTGATACCCGACTTTCGAGGAAGAGTCTCTGCCAAGCAAGCATTTAGCCAGCTGTACATCAACGTAATTGTAGTCAATTATTTGCATCATTAAAGTTATATCATTCTTCTTATATTATGTTTCATTTATTTTCTAGTAAAATATTAAATTTGTTTACTGAAAAAGCAGGCAAAAAGAGGGACTAAAGAGCCAATAAAGTAGTTTTCCGGCTGCTCGTTGTACCTTCAGCACGCCTATAATGTTACCGCATCATGAAAGACTACAAGACTTTATACTGGATCAAGAGATGGGTTTCTGGTAGGAGTGTAAAGACATTATATGAATTAACAATAGGCAAAAATGAAAAGAGTATTTTCACTCCTGACAGGGCTACTACTTAGATCATTAATCTCGAAAACGTCACATCTCGGGAGATGGAGGTGATTTTGTTCCCGTGGGAATGAAATATCCGGCGCCGACATATACGTCCGCTCCCTGTTCGTTCCACAACACCTCACAAAGCGTAGCACCGCCCCCGCCCTCGCCCTCACCCTCGCCCTCGCCCTCGCCCTCGCCCTCGCCCTCGCCCTCGCCCTCGCCCTCGCCCTCGCCCCCGCCCTCGCCCCCGCCCCCGCCCTCGCCCTGGCCCCCGCCCCCGCCCCCGCCCTCGCCCCCGCCCTCGCCCCCGCCCTCGCCCTCGCCCTCGCCCCGCGCCCCCTCCCCCGCCCCCGTCCTCGCCCCCGCCCTCGCCCTCGCCCTCGCCCTCGCCCTCGTCCTTGCCCTCGCCCCCGCCCTCGCCCCCCGCCCTCGCCCCCGCCCTCGCCGCCGCCCTCGCCCCCGCCCTCGCCCCCGCCCTCGCCCCCGCCCTCGCCCCCGCCCTCGCCCCCGCCCTCGCCCTCGCCCTCGCCCTCGCCCTCGCCTCTCGCCCCCACCCTCGCCCTCGCCCTCGCCCTCGCCCTCACCCTCGCCCCCGCCCCCGCCCCCGCCCTGTTGCCCGCGGGCCAGAAGGCGAAATGCGCGGCGCGTGCGTGTTTTATGGCGGCGCAGGGCGGAGTTGTTGCTGTCGCGGCGCTCCACTTGTCGCGCGCGGCGTGGCTGGGAGGGACGGGGTGGGGGGCCTGCGCGACAACCATATTGCATTCCTGGCGAGCGCTTTCCCCATATTCACAAGGACGTGACCCGCCTTGCGGGGGGCGACATATGGAGAGGCGCCGCGTTAGTGCCGTGTAAGGGCCGTGGTGCTCTGCAAATCGTACGCGTGGAATTTAGAAGAAAAAGTTTAAAAAGTATTGTTTAGTTACGAGAAAATCCAAGGTTACTAACGACAGGCAGTGTGCGCTAATGCGCTGTAATGCTTTTTACAAATTCATTTTTGTGACAAAAGAATAAACTTGTAGTGTTCTTCCCCCAGGCAATTAGATTGTCTCCTTCGTATTAAATGAAGTAACAAAGTATAGTATGCTAATAAACTTCGATGTAAGTATAAAACAGGTATTTTGGTGTTTTTGTTCAGGTTGAAAGAACGGGGTGCAAATTGTAATTCTTGATACAGTAGTTCATTCTAGAAAATTCAATGATAATTTCGTTACTAGGTGCAGAAAGTTTGCTTTTGTTTCGTTAAAGATTGGTATCCATACGTTTCACTTCCTCAAATACAGAGTATAAAGTAAGTAATGAAATATTGAAAAAATGAGATGTCATTTTTACAAAAAGACATTTGGCAAACGCTAACGCTAACTTCCTAGATGGGCTGTATTGCAACTTAGGCTTATAGTCTGTTTACAAAATGTTACCAAACGCTTCTCAAATGTTTAAAAATCGGGTTTAAATACGGCAAAATGCAATAAATTTAGTAAAAGTTCAATTAATATTCAGTTGTTTGGAAATTGCAAAAGTTTGTTTTGTATAGGTGTTAAGAAATGGACACAAGTATATAATATGCATACTAATGTCACTAGAATCTTCAAGATCTCTAATGATTTGCATAATTCATTTTTTACCAGAAACCGCTCTTTCCAATTTATTGGGGAAGAAATTCAAATACTTTTATTTACGTGATTTCTCAAACTAATTGCCACTATCGTATTGCGGCGTGCTCAGGGCGATCTTGTGAAAGTCTCTTCAGCAAGAGAAACTGAATGAAACTTTGAATTTGCGACTTCCGAAGATTTGTAACTTTCGAACATTCAGTGACAATCGGACAGAACTTAATTAGTAAGCGTACTGTGTAGTCAAGTCAGCCGCAGTCTGAATTACAAGAAACCTACTAATTGGCGTAATGTCATAAACGCTACAACAGCAAATGAGTTGTCTTTTTTTACGGATACGTATTATTGATAAATTTTTATTTCGTATTGAGAATTGCATCCAACCAACTCAGCAATACTCTCTTTAGTAAAAAAGTATTCGAAATTATCATTTGCAATTTTGGAATGTTCACAGATTTAGATGATAATCGGACTTACATCATAACTGTCAGCGTACTTGCTCTACACGAGGAAAACATGTTAAGAAAATATATTCCTTTGTATTGTCGGCGTTTGAACGCCACATTCACAATTCAGAAAATGTTCCCCAAAATAACGAAAACTAGACGTAACCTGAAACAAAAACTGTCAACACATTTTAGGTATACGCAGTTTTAAATTTGACGTGAACCCTCTAGTTCACAATTATAAGTCCTCGTTGAAACAAAATGGAATCTAAACTCGAGCATTTTAGTCTCTCCGCTTCCAAAATAGATTCAATTTTCCCCAAAACTGCGCGGATTACACAGAAAAGTCTGAGGTGAATGCATTTTAAATGAAACGCCTGGTCGTTCTGCTCGCAGGGCGCTGCGTTAATCAAGCATGCGACGGAGTGGAGAGTGGTGACATTTCGAGCAAACTAATTGCACGACACGAGCGATTTCATTGATTGGGAGGTTGTTTGTGATTACGGGTAGGGCAATCCCGTAAGTGTAGTGCATGTTGTTTCCTCTTTCAAGACCGCAGTTGCAACGAGAACCGAAGTTACTTCTTGAAAGAGATCGTAAGAGGAGACGTTTGTGACCTTTGTCAAGAGTTTTGCCTCCCGGCCAAGCTCAGTTTATTTCTCAGTTGTGGAAGGCAATAAGGGAACTGGATGATGCATTCTCGTTGCTAGCTTCAGTCAGACATGCTAAGGGGCATGGTTTGGCTCTGGTATTGTTTTTATTTATCTTTGATTCAGCTTAATTCAGAATCCAGTAATTCCAATTTCTTAATTTCCTTTCGTTTAAGAGACTTTTTAGATTAACATTAACTAATGGCATTCATTGGACATTATGTCTATTACATCACAGGAGGTGTCATCAAATAGTGGTGCTATCAGAGAACATACTTTCTCACATTATTTATAACTGCTCCTCTATATTATACTGCTAGAGTGTTATGCTACTATTATACTACATAAACCAGCAAGAGTGTTTCCAACCATTTCTTTTTCGCTCAGAGACCCGAACTCAGATCCTAAGGGTCAAGTTGCTTTCATTCATACCATAACGCTGCAAAAGCGCCATAAAGATCCAACTCGGGCCGATGTTTAAAGATGCAATTGCTTGCTTCATGAAAAGTACCGTGAACAATTAAAAAATCCGTTTGAAACTCCCAAAGCCTCGATTTAGTACAGATCGATCAGGGAATATGTTTGAAAAACGGTTTAGGGTCTTGCGTGGGCCACAGACCGATGGATACCGTCAGTCGGTATCAAGGACCCACAAATAAAAGGATACTGATTACACCACGAGTTAGAGAATTTTTTCTCTTTTTTTGACTAGGCTGTTCAAAATTTTAACTCACATCAGGAACAGCTACTATGTTGTAAAGAAAAATGTGATTTTGGACCAAAACCTCTCTAAAAGTTCGCACTAAATTGAATCCATTTTTCCCAGATCTGAAGGTTATCCATTTGGTTATCCTAATTGAGTATTTACGCCCAACCCATGGATAGTCGCTGTTATCATAATGGACTCTTCCAGACTCCACAGGCAACTTTCGAAAAGTTCACGGCCCCCCAGGTACGGTCACGGGACCGGCACAGAAAGTATACCTTGTTCGGAAGCAACGTCGAAATCGATTGGAGGCTCGAGGGCCGGGCTCTGTCGCATTGGTGCTACGAGAGTCGCAGTTTCAGTTTTCTCCTTGCTCACCACTTCCTGATTGAAGGCAAGGAAGAACACACACTCTTAAATTCTTACTCTGCGTTACGCCAATCTCTCCATAGCTAGGTCGCTGTCTGGGGGAAATTTCTAGCGACCGGCTGCTCTGATCGGTAGTTTTCCGGGATTTCTCCAATCAACACCACTCCGGCGAATGCCGGCGCAGTACCCTAACAAACGGGCCACGAACCGCGCGCGTTCTCACCTTCCAATTCCTAGTCCTAGTCCTATCCCCACCCCTTGCACACACACGTACACACACACACACACACACACACACACGCACACGAATATGCAGTACATTACCTCATATGCCGGGAGATCCGTCAGGAGCTAAGAGCTTGTTCCGGCTGGAGCGGTGCCCTGCTGGTTGGGGAAAACCGAAAGCGGACGGCAGCCCGGCGCCGGATACAGCTGGGGAAAGACCAGCGCCACCTCCCAAGCGAAAGGCATGCGCTGCACTTGCGGGACTAATGACCTTAGCCCTTGACGCGCCCGGAATCACTAGTAATCAATCAATCAATCAATCTCACTGCACTTTCTCAACGCTCGTGTCTCTTCCTTCTTTCCAAAATCTCAACACTTTTTTATGTATGCGCATATTCCATTTCGGAACCAATACTTATACTTCGAGTTTTTAAGAGGTTGGTGACAATAGATCATTGTTACACCTCCTGCCTAGTAAAATGAATCTTTTTAACAGTGGTAAGCACAAATTTTGAAGCCATAGGCAGTTGAGATGGACTTTCGCGAATTAATTAAAAATATACATTTTATAAGGAAGGAGGTTTAACAATAGCCTAATGTCATTGGCATTTATAAAGTCGAAGTATAGTTCGCAGTTATAAATATTCCTTGTGACAAAATCGTGCATTGTCCATTTTAAATTTTCCCGCTTCTGAGATACGCCCCCCCTCCGCAAAGGCTGCCTTGTTCTTTGGAGCAGATGTACCTTTTAATTTTAATATATGTACGTAAACACCATATTTAACTATTCTGTGGAAAATGATAAGTAAAGATCGGTACGAGAGTATACATCAGTTGTATTTAATCCTCTCTCGAACTGAACTAATAGATTAATTAACATGTTAGAGATGTAAACGTGTTTCCATAAAATTTTACAGAGCAAGTAATTATAAGAGGTTACAATTTGAATTTTAATAAATATTGAAGTTACAACTGTTTTCCACTATTTTTTAATGTTTAAAACAGCACACTACTAAACGTAAAAACTGGCATACTCTTTTCAAAGAACATGCCATTGGGACATAAACGGCTATGTTCACGCATTATCTTTACTCGGATAAACTATGTTGTAAACCGAACTTCACACACAACAATATACCTGTGAAAAAGTGTTGCCAGAATTAAGAAGAATCCTTTGAAACGCTTTTATGCGAATAAACTACATTCCTGAAAGAACTTCTCAAACAAGAATCTTACTGTGAGAAATTGTTGCCTAAATTATCAAGAATTCTTTGAATTGTATTAATTCGAATACGTTTCCAAAATAACTTCATTCACAACAGTTTGCCGGTGAGAAACTGTTGCCAAATTACGTAGAGCGCTTTAAATTGGCTGGACTTGTCGCTGCAAACGAAGATTATACCATAATAAAAGGGAATAAAGTCGGCTTTAAATCGCTATTGTTAATGCGTCAGTCTTTCAGAGGCCGTTGAACACCAGCTGCCTCCTTACGGCGTTGAGTCGCTGTTTACCTCGGAGGCGCCGCTTTTTAATTAGTTCCCCGCGTGGGCGGCACAGCGCGGAATTGCTCGTCCGGGGCGCCGCAGGGGCCGGAAATGAAGCCCCGCGCGACTCGCGCGCCTCCCGCGGCCGCCGCGGGACTCATTCGCCTCCCCGCCTCTCCGCTGCTCGTGGCGGGCGCCACCGTCGGCTCGACCGCGTGGGAGTAGCTTTTAACTTTTACGTCAAATAGCGACAACTGGGCTTGCTTGACTAAGATTGGTAACTGTAGAGGGAATACGTAACGACAACACAAATACACGCAAACATTCACGCCCGAGGCTGAGTTCGAAGCGGCGACCCTTGAGAAGAGGCAGCTACGGCCTCGGCCTTAGCGACCTCGGCTTTCCAGTCAAGAGGTATTTTGTGTTGTATTTAGCCTGTAAGTCGTGCCTAGGGCAATTAGCTTCGGCGCCATTAGATCCTGGGATTCCCAGTCGGTCACCCAACCACGCACCCGCTAGGCCTCGAATGGCTTAGCCTTCGTGACTTTCGTGTGGTTAGCGAATTCGACTGGCGACTCCAGTAGACACATCACAGCATTTGCCTGGATGACTGTGGGAAATAACGAAAACCCTGGTAACGATGCCTGGCAGGTGGATTGAACCAGTCATCGCGCTACGCCCTGAGCCACTTCGCTCGGTTTCAAGGAATATGAACAAGTGTACAGGGGCGCCGCGGGCAGCGAACCGGACCCTTCCGCCACGATGCCCAGTGCTTAGGAGTCACGTCGGTAGGGCCATACGAATCAAAGGGTGAAGGGCTAGATTACTCGCGATTACGAGTTCACACGCACTTTACCTACAGAATTAACGACCTTGGTAGTTCACGCGCCCGAAATAACAATCAATCCAGGTGGTGGTAGGGAGGAGATGTTGTCCCCAGTTGGGTCTCGGATGTGTTTTGGACAAGACCAATTGCACAGGGATTTGTTCCACGTGCGAGGGATGAGCTGCAGGCTGGGATCTTGGCGAAGCGACCCCGCCCATCTTGTGGGGAGATCTTGAGAGCGTTGCGGTGTGGGTTGTCCAGATGAGAGCCAATGGGTGCGTCTTGGCCAGATGAGAATGATAATGAAATACGCGATTCGACCTTGGGACTGAACATCCGATGTTACGAACAGCAAATAAAGAGGACAGCACATACGTATTATGACCAGATAGGACTAGCCCTGACATCCAATACGGACTGCATTAGATTGACACAAATTAAATTCTCTCTGTATTGCTCAAAATCATATCCTGAATATAGGAAGTAGCCTATTGCTCTGATCTGGCGCAATTCCCCGCTGCACAGCGCGGGTCGTGAATTATGAGGGCGAATCTCCCCGTTGCGACATCGAGCCCGCGCATTCATCACTGAGACGTATGTGCATTGCAGCTTACACTAGGGAAAGAAATTTATAGCATCGTAAGGAACTTTATCCTTCATTTTTTTATATTTTCATTCTCTTGTCTGATTATTTAAAGAATTCCCGGAAGACTTCCTGAAAACTGTCGTATCTGTACTCCACCACACACAACACTTCTTTCCTAAGCTGAATAGCCGAGTGACTGAATTGCTGCTCTGAGCGTAAGTGTTTGAACAATCGCCAGTGCTTGGCTACGACCTCCCAGTGCTGATGCTCGTCAAGAATTGTAATCGGTTATTTTTTAGATATAAGCTGAAAAGGAAACCCTTTACATAATTTATTATTAGTCAAAAACAAACATCAGACACAGCATATTTTTGTCATAAACCATTTATAATGATCTATTTTCAACAACTCTGTCATATTGCGACTACTGTGTTTTTTCATTGTAGGGAAAACACAAACACGAGCAAACATCCATGCCCAAGGTGAGATCCGAACCCGCGACCCTTCGAGTCGAGGCATCTGCGCCCTCCGGCCTCAGCGGTGGGGGATCCAGGCCGGCGATCATTTCATTCTTTCAACCTCAAAGCACTGAGAGGCTTGGATCAGAAGCGAGGCAAATATGACGCCCGAAGAATTCTAAGGAGGACACAAATTTTAAGGACATTCTAAGGATCACAAATTTTAACGCACAAAGCAGCCCCTCAGATCTTCTGTGCGAATTCCACATTTGACAAAGGCCAATGGAGCACAACTGCTCTTCTTCTTCTTCTTCTTCTTCTTCTTCTTCTTCTTCTTCTTCTTCTTCTTCTTCTTCTTCTTCTTCTTCTTCTTCTTCTTCTTCTCGCACCGAACCGATCAGAAACTTCCTTCCGCGCTCTCAAAAACTGCGCAGTCATTTGCGGAGTGGCGCGGCGTCGTGCGTCGTCGACCTCACAGGCGCGCGCTCTCCTTGTTGCGAGCTCTCGCCTCATGGCGTAATGGCAATTTGCGCCACTGCAAGCGCAGCGAGCGCAGGACGCGATCGCTGCGCAGAGGGCAGCGGCGGTGGTTGACGGCGACGGCAGAGAGCTGGGGGAGGGTAGGACGCGCTTCGGGCGGCGGCTACAAGAGGAGCGGAGTAGATCGATTGATTACTAGTGGTTCTGGGCGCGTCGGCAGCTACGCTCTCCCGTCCCGCTAGTGTAGTGCACGTTCCTTGCTTGGGAGGTGACGTCGGTCTCTCCCCGCTGGATGGCGAGGTCCGGCGCCCCCCAGGCGCGGAAGCTCTAAGCTCTCGACCAGCCGCCTGGCACGTGCGGTAATGCAGTGCACATTAGTGTAAGTGAGGGTAGGTGAGGGCAATGCACGGGTGATGGGAAGAGGAAAGAAAGGTCGGGCGCGGGCCGTGGCCCTTTTCTTAGCGTACTGCACCAGCATTCGTCTGAGAAATCATGGGCCACAGCCGATCAGAGCAGCCGGCCGCTGTAGCATTCTCCTCCAGGCAGCGGCTGTGTGCGACTCGGCTGTGAAGTAGTGCCGAGAATGCTGCCCCCTCTCCCTGAGCGGAGGAGCGCGGCGGGCGGCGGGCGCCGGCGAAGGCATCGCCGCTGTAATTGCGCGGTTCGCAGGGCCCAGGGATCGATCGACGCCCAATGAGCGCCAATTAGCCTGCGGCGACTCGGCGCGCCCAAAGGCCACCGCCGCCGCCCTCCGCTCCGCCCCGCCCCGCCCCGCCCACCCATCCCCGCCCCTGCCCCCCTCGCCCTGCCCCCGCTCCACCCGCCCATCTCCGCCCCTGCCCCCTCGCCCCGCCCTGCCCGTCCCGCCACGCCCCGCCACGCCCCGCCCCGCCCCGCCACGCCCCGCCACGCCCCGCCCCGCCCCGCCGCCCGCCCCGCCACGCCCCGCACGCCCCGCCACGCCACGCCACGCCACGCCACGCCCCGCCACGCCCCGCCACGCCCCGCCACGCCCCGCCACGCCCCGCACGCCCCGCCACGCCCGCCACGCCCCGCCACGCCCCGCCACGCCCGCCACGCCCCGCCACGCCCCGCCACGCCCCGCCACGCCCCCGCCCACCGCCCCCGCCACGCCTCGCCACGCCTCGCCACGCCCCGCCACGCCTCGCCACGCCCCCGCCACGCCCCGCCACGCCCCGCCACGCCCCGCCACGCCCCGCCACGCCCCGCCACGCCCCGTCGTCGCCCCGTCCCTGCCCCGCCCCTGTCCCGCCTTTTCCCCGCCCTGCCTGCTCTCCCCATTACCTGCCCCACCCCGCTCCAGCTCCGCCCCTGCCACGCCTAGGCCCCGCCCTGTCTCACCCGCCCCCGCCTACCTCCTGCCCCATCTCCGCCCCTAACACGCCCCTACCCCGCCACTGCTCACCCTCGCCAGCGCCGCCACAGATGGCTTCTCGGCGGCTCCGTCGACTGGTGACCTCAAAGTATTTACTTTTTACTGCCTCGCTATAGCTTGTTATTGCCTTCAACACGGAGCTCGATGTCCACTGCGTAACTTACCTGGAACGAGAGGATCGCGTGACGAGGGAATATGAAAACAGTTGAATGATGCTACACGTTCTCTTATCGAGGGAATTATGACATGAAATTTTGAAAATGAATTATGAAAGGGAATACCTCATACCTATGAATAACATTGACATCATATTTATCAGCTTAATTGAAGTCAGGGAGGATGCAAAGCAAAATATTATATAAAGGCCTCAGTAAAAGAGTAAAAGAGCACATCAAATAATAAATAGAGACAATAACAATATCAAACGCCGCAGTATAATCATAACACCTGTACCAAGCACACATTAAAATACCAATACTTCATGAATTGGAAGAAGGTTAAAATATTGAGCAAAGAAGATAAAAGTAGGAAACATCGAACATCAGATATGTTGCAAGTATACAAAGCGGACTATACGCGCATTATAAACCGGATCCAACAAATTACTAGTTATAAAAAAATTGTTTAGTTGACCATATTCCTTTGAGCAGATGCGAGTTACAATCAATTAAGTAATACCACATTTAAATATCAGTAGGTTGGTAAACATAGGAAAGTCGGCTGTTTAATCGGTTTCATCGTAACCTATAAAACTCGCAAAATATAGATAGAATATCAGTCACACGTGGACAACCGGCATGTCCACGCTACTTCTATATTGCATGAGCCTCGTGGAAAGGGTTGAGGTGAAATTCCACACCCAACGATTAATGACAGAAGGTGATGGCGGAGCGCACTACTGGCGAACTGTGTTGATAATGACATTACTTTGATAATTTTGGAAAAATGTTTTAAATGGTTTATCATTACAACAATGTGTAATAGGGGTGCATATCTTACCGAAGTAATCCAAAACTATGAGTATTCGAAACGTTGTATGACATTTACATTTCAATTTAATAAATATTGACTCTGAAAATTGGTTTCAATTTTTACCTTATTTAAAACATTGCTCACATGTGGATGAATTATTTTGTAATTAACGGTTGGTATTTTCTCTTAATTTACTACATATTCTCTAAAAATAAAAATAAAAAGTTGCCAAAGTACACTTTTCAATACATTAAGAATATTAATAAATCACTCTGGTAATGTAAATTTGCAGTGGAAAGTAGCGTTTACAAGACAGAAAAATATTTCGTTCTGTTCAATTTGTTTTTAACTCAAAATCCAAGTAAAAATATTTAATTTATTATTTATTTCATTTCTTTTTCTCTACAAACTTAAAAACATACTCGTAATGCGGAACAACAATATTTTGTCTAAGTGTGACGTAAGTTGCATGACTTATATGAAAAAAATAATTTGTTTAGGACAAAAGATTTTCCGAATATTGCGAGTTTAGAACGTTATATCAAGAATTGAACTGGGCTTTTGTATCCTTAAGAACAACAAATATTCTTTTTTATTATGTAATTTTTATAGGTCAGCCAATACATGAGCAGGGTTTGCTTTTTATGCCAGTAGTAATAAACCACATACTAAAATTTACACACGCTTAGGTCAAATGATGAACTCAATTCGATATGGCCTATTCATGATTTGATAGCATTCATCACAAAGAAAATAAAACTTGCTTGTCATCAATAAACCACGTTTCACTGGATTTTTATTGTGTACAACGTGATTGGAGAAAATATTTGAAAGGATTTTGTTTAATAATTCAATACGTTTTATCCCATACACATTTAGAATGTAATCATTAGAAGAATAAAATACTATCAGCCATGCATTTTTATGTCGAAGGCAATAACCATTTGGTAGGTGTATTTGTTTTCTTAATATATCCAAGCAAGATTACTCCTGCTTTGTGGAGAGAAGAAAGAACAAAATCGGAAAAGGAAAGATCAGTTTGATTTAATAAGCAGTTCGCTCCAATGACAATGATTACTCGTAATATAGTTCTTTGTGTACGCTATCAAAGATGTAAATTTCTAAAAATAAAAAAAATGATAATTCTGGGTACAAATGGAAAAATGAAGCCAGAACTTGTACTCAAATAAGTAATAAAAAATTTCAAAGCTCTTCTTTTTCTTCACATTACATCCTAAAATATATTCCAACGTTCGAAAAATATAAAATATCAGCGCGTTTCTTCGAGACAAGAAAAATTAGTAACAGTTTTCGTTTGCTAGATTACTAGATTCGTTTGATAGAATCGTTTTCTAGAAGAAAATTAGTCACCCACCATTCATTCTGTGTTAAAATATTATCGTTAATTTCACATACAAAATTTTGCGTCATAACTAATAAAATTTGATTGAATTAAAAAAACGAACATACCATTTTCTTGAACGTGGGTAAGTCTGTAGGGCATTTTGAAAATAATAACTAATACCAATGGTCGAAAACTATGAATTTTAACATGTTTTTCAGAATGCAATGTAATAGTCATGCCATACATAATAGTTGTATTTTTTTCTATAGGTAAAGAAAATTAAATGCACCGTTTTTACAAGGATCTAATGTGCACCCCCTATTTGAAATTAAAAATTATGAAAACAGATTTTATATCTAATATAATCCGCATCAATGACACAATAACTACGGTCATTTTTATGTAATCGATTTACAGTATACATAAATAGCATTCTATTTGCTTTACTACAAACTGCTTTACGCTTTGATCAAGCATCATAAGACATTCTTCCTTCTTTGCCCTCCACATCGAAACTAAAAAGCCTCTATAATAGTCCATGGTCAATGAAATGAAGTTGAATTTGTATACAGGGGCAATCCATTGTGGCGTAATAAACGAAAAACCTCATGAAGTTACTGGCAACCTATTGCGGATTTGCACTCGAATCTCCCGCGCCAGAGATTTGCTTACGTACAGTAAATTTTGTGGTATTTGTACTGAAACCTATTTGAAATCAGCAGCAGTTATTTTTGCCCGTTTTATAACAAATTATTAAAGCTATATAATAACAAATTATTAAAGCTATATAATAACTATAGTAAAAGTTAACATAATGTGTTATTATATAACAGCATTCACCAAATAAATAGGTAGATGCAAAAAATCGCTTTTTAATCATGGCTAAGATGCAAAATAACTCTGAGGGCCATGTAGACCCCAGCAGTTCTACGGTTCCGAGTTTGCTAAGTTCGCAGAGCAGTGTTACAGCCCTTGTTAATTGATCTGTTGCACTAGTCTATGTACCCAGTCACTGTCCATTATAAATAAGTTGATAGTCAATTGTTCCGTGGCCCTGAGAAACAGAGTGAAGGAGTCCCCCCACTCTGGGAACTATTAAGCAAAATATTTGCTGAAATCTTGATGACTCAATTTTAAAATAAATTAAGTTTAAACTAGATTAATAGTTCTAACCTCTTACTCAAGAATATTAAGTATTATTTCATATCTGTCGATCACATTATTTGCCTTGGGCCTTTTTTGATTTCTTACATACTTTCCGTCTTAATTTAACATTCAAATATAAGTGTTGTGGTGCGTTATCGTTGGCATTTTTCATGAAATAATTATAAACGTTGTCATTGCCAACAATAGTATTTAATATAATAGCAGCTTTCGATGGCTTAGCCATCGTCATCAGTTGTCTGCTCAATGGAAGCCACAAAACGACTACGTAGTCGGGAGTTTTACGGGAGTTTTACCGTAAAATAAGAATCGGCCGTTTGTTATGCTAACTCAATATTTTGACAAGGGATATTCGTCAAACATTAATAATTAATAATCGTTAATATGGTAAAGGAAGTAATCTCCACAAAAGTTTGTCTATTTCATCTCCACACAACTTTCGTGGGGATTATTTCCTTTCCCATATTATGGATTACCACAAGATATCTGCTACCACCACGGAATTGAATAAACGCTAATTAACCGACGGACCTTGTCCTCTTAAACGAGTCGCACTCCAACATACGTCGCAGAACTTTGTTTTCCGGCCAGACGCTGCAAGGAATGATCCTGCGAGTCGTAGGCTTCCGCTGCGAGAGTCAGGTGCATGATCTTGGCTGTCCGGGTGACGCCGCGTCGAAGGGTCAGTTGCCGATGTTTCGACCATCTTGACGTGGTCTTCCCCGTGGCATACCAGCCCTGGTCGAAACGTCGGCAACACAGCCTTCGACGCGGCGTCACCCGGACAGCCAAGATCATGCACAAGGAATGATCCAGGTTGCTTACACATCTGGCATACTCGTTTTATGCTAAACTTTTGTAATATTTGTAAATATTTTGTATAATTTACATTTCAAGTATTCCTGTATTTTTTAGATAGCAATGGTGATGATAGATACGCTATTGAAGAGGCCTGGAACATAGAACATCTTTTATTTATTGTATTTAAACATCAAACGTTGCTTCCAATTTGAGCTAAGTATCTAAGCAACAGGCCGTGAGTACAAGCGAAGTGTGGCTCCTCTGCGAAGTTCACGTGAGGGTTTACCTGGCATCGGCCCCCGGAGCTCCATAGTCGCGCGATGAGGCGAGGGAAGAAACCGCACCTGGCGCCTTTCCACCGAACTTCCCCAGAACTTCCAGAGAACAATCATTTGGACTCGAATTCTCCCTTCCTCGCAGATTCATGGCTAATGGAACGCAGCTGGCGAAGATGACCCTCTGAAGGACTTGAGCCTCGCCTCTTCGTTCTCCAATAACGGAACCTCATAATGGACTTCTGTTTCTTATCCTTCTTGTTGGTTCCTCCTACTGTTATTCGCGATCCGATCTAGAGAACACTTGAAATAATCTCGTTTTATTTGAAGACTATCAGACGCACTTCGAAATTCTTTGCCAATGAGCTCTGCACAATTGGACAAAATTTGCAAAATAAAGGTGGTGTGAATGAGTGTGGAAGCATTCAAAAACAAACATTACGGAAATTAAATACACATTGACCGACGCAAAGTATTCAGAATTGCATGTGATGAGTCCTTCATACAACTTAATCACTTTCAAAAATTCTCTACTATGATTTTTAAGATTACATTTTTACATTATTCAGTTTTAGTGGATGATGTGCAACGTTCATGAGGTATCTCATGCTCATAACGGAATGAACCTCGATCATTGCACTTCAGGCAGGCAAATTATCTTCACTAATCACAAACTTTTAATTACGAGCAATTTACAATGATGTTCACAATATATAGCTTTGTCATTCACTTGGGTTATAAAACTACAGTGAAATACTGCTAAAAGTACTGTTATAAAACGATTCCAACTAATGTATTAGAAACACAATTACTACGTAAGTCGTAAACTACGATGCCAATATATACAATACTATATTATTCTTTCAGTATTCTACACCTGAACTACTTTATTCACCACCATGAATCTCACAAACGATGCCTCGTTCATATATTTCGTCTATTGATCTCGTCAAAATAAACACTCTGTGGATCCTTTCTTATCGTAGTATTCTCTTTAAACCCATTCCACCCGTCAAATCATCACCTCCCGGAGACGCAAAAATGGATCTTTAACTTCGACAACCTTTTCTCAAAATGTTACGAGACAATATATTTACAGTACATTTTATTTAACACGGGAGTTTATTTTTCGTTTCTACAACAGGTACATTTTTACTGTGCCTGTTTAATAGCAGCTGCCTTTTGGGGTATTTTTTGTTTTTGTTTTTTCTTCTCCAAGCAAGTTCATAAAAATCTATCCCAGAGCATTTAACTTTTTTTCAATATGGAGATGTCTGAGAAAAATTGCAACCGTGTCTTGAGAAAATTTGGTTTGAACGAAAAAAGTACGTCAGAGTTTGTTCTCATATATTTTAACTAACGGATTTTAATAATTTTTTATTAGAAATACATTGTATCTTCTATATTAACAAAGTTATTAAAGAATGAAATGTAACTATAATACAAAGTTTAACGATGTGGGAGATATTTTAAAGAAAATTACATGTGGTAATTTTTGAAAATCAAAAGAATACGTCAAAATGACGTCTATGTCACGTAATTGCGTACATTTAGTACTACCCGTATAAAATGTTTAAGAAAACTCTTGGCGAAAAAAAAGGCTTGCTTTTAACATTGCCCAGATGCTACTCAAAAATTCGCGAAAACTAACAAAACTAGTGGTGCTACAGAATGGCACAGAGTTTCTCGTGTTAGTTTTCTATTTTCTTTGATCTCGTCTAACTACCCAGACTTGCCATATTCTCTTGCCAGCTGCCTTCTATCGTCGCCCAAAGTACGTTTTTTGACATTTTTTTAATTCTTCGGTTTTCTTCATGTAGAACGGAAATATTACTTTACGTTTATTAAAGAACAATACCGTTTTTAAGAAAAAGGCGCTTAAGCGCTACTGTAAATTCGACATATGAAGCTCTTTTTCACAGAAATTTGAGTTTTGCAAAAGCTTCATTAGAACTCACTTTAAGTACTTTAACTCACAAATACAATTGAATTTACAAATTGCTGGAAATGTGCATATCAACGGCGCGAGAGACCTTTCAAAAATTTACATTTGTGTATTTTTTTAAAAAACAAAAAATACCTCTCAATGAATTTTTCGTCATGTTAAAGAGTGCAATTAGAACTATCTATGCGAAATGTTTGAAGACAAAATTTCGAGCCTGTTTTGAGAAAATGGCATTGAGAGTTTCTGTAAATGGGGAATTTTGAGCTAGTTTTCAGTGAAAACGGTGAATTTTTGAGAAGCGTTATATGACAGTATTTAAAGCTCATGTACGTATAAATACAATAGTGTAAACAAATTGCCGCTAATATAAATATTAACGACGTGGAAGACGAGTCAAAAATTATATTTTATAATTTTTGAAAAAGCAAAAGAATAGAGCAATATGGCGTTTGTGACATCTAATAGACTACATGTAGCGCTATCCCTAACACAAGTTTAAAAAAATGGAGCTGTTCTTGAAAAAACTTGTTTTTATAATTTTTTAAAAATTGCACACATTGCAAAATTGCACGAAAACTACTAATATTTTCGAAAAGACACACATGACCTTACTGGAATAGCAAATTATAGAAAAACAATTTTATTTGAAGATCATATCTCTATCTTTAATTTTGTTGTAGGAAGATCCCGAAAAAATTCAACCCTTTTAGGAATTTTAGTTTGCTGTGAAATTCGGATCTACACCACATTTATAAGTACATTTTGCTCAATTCTTATATGAAATTTAAAGATTAAATTTTGTGCCAATATTGAGAAAATTTTTAAAATGTCCCAAAGACTTCATGTAAAGTACCCCCAAAAAACTAATGAATGATTTTCAAAATTGCAAAGCTTCCACTCAGGTCAAATGAACAGGGGTTTCTTCAATTTGGAAAAATACCTACGCATGCTTTAGTGTCTGTTGTTCACATCCACCAGACACGGGAGAACGGACGTTTTGAAAATAACCACTTTTTCAGAATCAGGGGAACGCAGAACGTGTAGCTTCGTTGAAATCTCGAAATTGATTTTCCGCAGCATTACATAACTTTCCCTATACTACGTATATTACTCCGTATATACGCACGTATACGGGCAGTAGAAACTCAAAGTTTTGCATTAAAAAAAATAATTAACAGTGAAAATTAAAGTTATTTCATCTTTTTAAGTGGTTTTCGGACTATATCTACCAGAAATTAAAGAACGATTTTAGAGGTATATTTGAGAAAACTTTGAAAATGTCGTGAGGCTCCACGTAAAGTGGCTTGGAGTGGGGTGGGCCAGGGCGTAGCGTGGTGGGACAATGTGGCATGAGGTGGGACAATGTGTGGATTGGTGTGGGGTTGGTAAGGGACGTGGCGTAGTGGCGTGTGGTGCGGCGTGTGGGGGTGGAGTTGAGACGAGACGTAGAGTCGTAGATTGGGATGCGAGGGGACGTGGTGTGACGCTTTGTGGAGTTGGTGGAATTGATTGATTGATCGTTTTGTAATTCCGGGCGCGTCAACAGCCAAGTTCATTAGTCCCGTAAGAATAGTGCGTGTTAATATTCAGGAGGTGGCGGCGATCTCCAGCCGCTGGATGGAGACCGACTAATCGTCGGCCAGCGGGGTCTCCCCCCACCGAGAATCTGCTCCGAGCGGGACACCGCCCCTGCCGGAGCGCGCTCTAAGCTCCCGACGGGTGTTCCGGCGCGTGTGGCAGTGCATTGCATGTTGGTGTGTGTGGAAGGGGAGGGGACAGGAGAAGGAAGAGGCCGTTTGCAAGGGCACTGCTCCGGCATTCGCCCAGTGTTGATCGGAGAAATCTCTGAACACTTCCGATCAGAGCAGCCGTCCGCTGGAATTCTCCTCCAGACTGCGGCACTTTAGAGACATCAGTTGATGCCCTGATCCACCTCTCGCGGCTGTGGCGTTGGGAGGACCGTGAGTGTGGTAGGTCCGGGCGGGTCGAAGGGAGAGGAGGGGCGCGTGCGGTGAGAGTGGAAGCGCGCGTGGCCGCGAAGGGGGCGGAGCGATAAAAATAATGAACGCCGCTGCTATCGAGGGGCGCGGGACCTCTGCCGCTATCCGTCGCTGCGATTTAGTGGCGCGGCGCGATGGCAGATAGCCTGACCTCCCCGGGGCCGCATCTGCCCCCGCCCCCGCCCCCGCCTGTTCTCGCCCCGGGGCCGCAGGGGCGCTGAGCGGCCGTGGCTCTCGCGCTGAGTTTCTCTCGCCCAGTGGGCCTCTGCCTCTCGGAGCGGCGGCGGGGTTTCTGCTTCGCTGGCAGACCACGCAGTTTCATTT
Organism: Gryllus longicercus; assembly: GCA_038098605.1. Classification (NCBI taxonomy): domain Eukaryota; kingdom Metazoa; phylum Arthropoda; class Insecta; order Orthoptera; family Gryllidae; genus Gryllus; species Gryllus longicercus. The sequence continues at coordinate 414,275 of JAZDUA010000641.1, forward strand.
GCGGAATTATAGTGTTTATAATAATAATAATAATAATAATAATAATAATAATAATAATAACAACAACCTCCAGAGAACAATTCGAACCGCTATGACTCAACACCGAAAACATCATCCCCATTCAAGTACTGAGCGTTTTACCCTTCCAAGGTCGCAAGAAGGGCGAGGTATTGTAGATCTCATAAATCTACACAGCTCTCAAATTGCTTCACTCAGAAGATACTTCTTGGAACATTGTGGGAGAGTTCAGCAAGCAGTGAGCGCAGTTGATAATAACTATAGTCCTCTGAACTTGAAAAAGCTTGATCCGCCTGTTCAATCAATCATTGAAACGGAAGAGAAGATAACCTTATGGAAAGCGAAGGCACTGCATGGAAGGTACCCTCACGAGCTGAGTAAACCAGAAGTCGACATCTCTGCGTCGCACGCATGGCTCCAGCACGGGGATCTCTTTCCGGAGACAGAAGCCTTCATGATAGCTATCCAGGACCAAGTGGTACCAACATTGAACTACAGAAAACACATTCTGAGAGATTCTACCATTCATTTTGACTCGTGTAGAAGATGTGAGGCTGCAAGCGAAACTATCCAACACATGACAAGTGGATGTAGCAGCCACGCACAGGTGGAATACAAAAAGAGGCATGATGAAGTCGCGAAGCAGGTACACCAATTATTGGCATTGAGAACAGGCTTACTCGCCACTTCCGTGCCGTATTATAAATATGTGCCTCAGAATGTGCTTGAAAGTAGTGAGTACACACTCTACTGGGATCGTTCCATTATCACTGACAGACATGTCGGCGGCAATAGACCCGATATAACGTACATTGATAGAAACCAACAGCAGGTTTTCCTTATCGATATATCAATACCCAATACCCACAACATATCGGGAAAATATCAAGAGAAGATCCAGAAGTATGCCGATCTCGCCTATGAAGTCGCAACTCAGTGGAACTTCAGTAAAGTGACAACTGTGCCTATAATAATATCAGCTACGGGAGTGATCCCGAAAATGACACTTCGGGCACTGGAGTGTCTTCACTTGGATGCCAGGAATGTACAAGGTGGTTCAAATATGACCGGGACTGATTTTTTTTCAAATACCCCGACATACGCATTAACTGCGCCGCCTGGAGAGAATCTAGCCACAACCCCCCACCTCCCTCCTTTGCAGGTTAGAACCTGTTCAGTCGCGTCTGGGTCTTGCTAGAACGATGAGTGAACAAAAGGTGCCGCGGTGCGTGGAACAACGCATTATCATCAAATTTCTCGTTGGAGAAAACGTTCAACCGTCGGAAATTTTGCAGAGACTCAAAAAACAGTACAGGGAAGAGTGCCTCTCACGGACCCGTGTGTTTGAATGGTGTAAGTGTTTCAGAGAGGGACGAGAGCGCGTTGAGAATGAACCTCATAATCGTCGGCCGCGAACATCCATAACCCCAACAAACATTGAACGTGTTAATGCGGTTATTTGTGAGAACAGGCGCATCACTATCAAAGATGTTGCATCAGTAATTGGCATCAGTGTGGGTAGTGTAGAAGACATGATAAAAAAAACACCTAAAATATAGAAAAGTGAATGCTAGGTGGGTTCCACGCACTTTGACGGACGAGAACAAATTGATGGGCATGCAAGCTGCCAGTGTTCTTCTAATGCGGTTTGAAAATGAAGGAGATGCATTTTTGAAGTCCATTGTAACCACTGATGAAACGTGGGTTCACTATTTTATTCCTGAGTCCCAGCAGACATCACGTGAATGGCGACACGCCTCTTCTCCAAAACCCAAGAGAGCGCGGAAGATCCGTTCGGCGGGAAAAGTGATGGCAACATTTTTTTGGGACTGTATGGGTGTTATCCATGTAAACTTTCTTACAGAAGCTAACACCATCAATGCAGCTTATTATTCAGCACTTTTGGAAACAGAAATCAAAGAAAAGATCCGATCCAAACGGAAGAGAGGTGGGAAACGAGTAGCATTCCTTCAAGACAATGCACGGCCTCATACTGCTAAAACAACCATGGCAACCATCAGCAAATTGAAGTGGGACCTTCTACCACATCCGCCGTACAGTCCAGATTTGGCCCCAATTGATTTTTACCTTTTTGGACAGCTTAAATCACATTTGCAAGGCATGCGATTTGCGGATAATGACGCAGTCATCCACAGTGTTCGGGAGTGGATATGCCGACAACCAAAAGACTTTTATGAAAAGGGCATTAGGATGCTCCCAGGACGTTGGAAAAAATGTATAGAATCTGGAGGGGAGTACTTTGAAGAATGACATGTACAAATAAATTTTTGCTAATAAAGTATTTCGTAAAAAAAATCAGTCCCGGTCATATTTGAACCACCTTGTATATAACATGCAAAAGACAGTAATTTTGAATACATGCCGTATTGTCAGAAGCCATCTGAACCTTCAGTAAAGCAACCACACACCTGGTCATCATACCTGTGTGTGGTTGACATACCGACCAGTAGATACTGTGAGTGTAAGATAATAATAATAATAATAATAATAATAATAATAATAATAATAATAATAATAATAATAATAATAATAATAATAATAATAATAATACTTTATTACTGTAAATTAGCGCACGCTCGGTCCCAGCTCAGCAAAAAAGTGCAAATAAGAAAGTTCAAAAACAAATTGTATACAAATATTAAAAAAACAGATGTATAATATAAACAACAAACTAAATAAAATAAAAAACACAAAAATTAAAAAATTTAAAGATAGAGAAAATAATTCTACACAGTTTCTTCACAATTTCCATATTACACCGATAAGATCTTTACTGCACTTCATTTCATTTCTTTGAAGGTCGAATCGATGCCCAGTAATTAATACATTTATGGTAAATGTATGAGTTGCACGTTTCCCAAACTTTCGTTGGCCTCCACATTTGGTGGTTGATTTATTAATTCAACAAACTGTCTACGATTGAATATACGAAATACTCTAAATCGGTTCTGTTTAATGGGTCGATGGTCTTACTAGTTGGTAATTGTGGATAAACATACATTTTGTGCAAAATTGAATTCAACGCTAATTGAATGAGAAGAACAGCCGAGGTTGTTGTGCGTGGCAGCAAGATGGCCGGCGGCGCCTTTAGAAGGTGCGAGGGGGGGGGGGAGGGCCCTCTGTTACGAAGCCGCGTGAGCGAGGACTGAGCGCCACCGCAGGCCAGGGGCGGGGCGGGGCGGGGCGGAGGGTCGGTTAGAAGACCCTTCCCTCGCAGGGCTTATCTCGGCCGCGGCCGCCCTCACTTCGCACTGGGCGCGATGCCTCGCGGCGAGGAGCGAAAGCCAAACTACACACTCAACAAACAATAACTGCATATTACGTACGCTCGCGTAAGTGCATCTTCACGTTGGATTCATGAAAAAATCAGGAGAATTGTGTGAAAGGGATTCTTTGTTATTTGTGTTAATTTTTCTATCTGAACAAATATATTGATTTCTTTAAACAATAATAAACAATTTGTTTGTGGTAACAATAATGTTTCTGGAGTGTTTCTCTGCTCTGCATAGAAAGCATATTTTAGAACAAACTTTCGAGTGCTTATTGCGGCCCCGCCATTCGGAATATCCGAGGAGTTTATTAGACGAATGTTCGAAGTTTCGATGTTCCCTCCTCGGACCCCCATTGCGCCAGCTCCCGCAGCAGAAGGGAATTGCGCCACGATGAAGCGGAGGTGGCCAGCGCTTCCCAGCACCCCGGACGCCCCGCCCCCTCCCAGACGCCCACGCACAGGCAGAGCTCGCCCGGGTGGCACCTGCAGACGCTGCCAGGGGAATTGCGAACTCTTTCCCAAGCGACCAAGGCAGAGCAACGCAGTGCGGATGTTCACCACCAACAGAGCAACACTGAGCGCTTCTTAAGTAAAGTGATTACGGAATGAGGTTTATTCCTTAATTAGATAGCTGGTGAGGTAGAAGTCTTCTAATAATTAAATGCGGTAAATTAAAGATGCTGTCCAGTATCAAATCCCAGACTTCTTTAATTTACCGTATTTAAGGTTTATTCCATTTCAAATGTTTAATTTTTTTACTTTTAAATGGTAACTTTGATATTACTAGTATATTTCATTTAAAAATATTATTTTTCTTTGCATTAGTAAATTAAATGAGAATTAATAACGATAAATTTGGCAAGGTAAGATAACTAATAAAGGGAAATAACATGGCCTGTAAATAAAAACAAGAACTTTTCAAGTCTATAACTCTCAAATGTTTAATATTGCGACAAAACTTTATAGAAACGTTTTTGTCAAATTTTATTTACTTTAATTTTATGTAGAACATAATTTTCTGTGGGACTGCTAGTTACAGAGATACATGCAAAAACACTTCGGTAAAACATCTTTAAACAGTAACCCCGCCCCCGGCTCACCCCTCACACTTCACAGTGTGTAGAATGTTAAGCAGAAGTAAGCAACAAGCAATCATGACAAGTTTCAAAACCCAGAGATTTTTTTCACTCGATTTGCCTAATTTGACTGGGCTTTAAATCGTTAACTTCAAAACTGGGCCACCGATTCTTCATATGGCAATCCGACTGCCCGCCCTTGCTTCAGAACTTTTTCTACTGCGGCATCAACCGACACTGACTTCCAGCGCCACTTCCATTGTCTCCGCAACTCGTCGCTTGTCTGCGCCACTGCGCTACTTCTTTCCGTCCCACAAGATGTGAAAGCATTATCCAAATTTAATGAAACTTTGTATACAATGGCTTTTGGGTATGAAATTCCAATGTCAAAATTGCAAAATAAATGGCGGATTAAAAATTGAAAAACGTCTAAAAATGTTTCTGCACAAAGTGCATATTAGCAGCTAATTCAGTTTTTTGGTTAGATATCATTTCATTAGATGAATAGTAGAGAATAAAGTTTTTACAAATTTCGTTGTGTATCTCTGTGAACTTATAAATGTTTCCAATAAACACCAACAAATTAATTCAATCATTTTGTTTAATAATTAATTATTAATTAAGTACTTTTAACATGTTTTTTAAGAATTTATAGTACATATAAACATTTTGAATGGCGAAATTTGCTCAAAACCTGAAACAGCTGCTCGCTCACGCGTCTCCGATGATGCAGAACTTTTTCTAATCGGGGAGTTAGACTTTCTGGGAACCAGTCTACCCATCTGGTTACTCACAATTCCCTAAAGAATTTCTTTTCGCCGTTTTGCTGGCTTTTTGAGGTCTAGCCTCTTCGCGGTTCCCGCTGCCATCTCATGTGCGTCGTCTTCTGTCTTACGTCGGACGCGGCTTCCCCTTATCGCGGGGCTTCGAACGCGAAGGGGCGAATCGGGGCGTCCGGGTGGAGCGTTATGCGAAGAGGGATCTCCATCTGCGAAGGGGGGCAGGGGGCGCGAACTGTCAGCAGCGGGGAGTGACAACGCGGCGAATGAGACTTGTGAGATTTAGTTTCCATTGGTAACGGCTTCTCTTATGTTCTCTGGATATGATGTCATCTTCAAGATATCCAAATGTAAATAATTTTCGTCATTGAATTGTAATATTTTCTTAGAATATTATTAAAGATTGCAATTTAATTAATTTCCAGATATTAATAGTTTGAATTTTTCAGTTCTGTACATAGGATTATTTTTTATGAACACTTACTTTTTCAACTAATGATTACAATTTAACGTTTACCTCGGTAACTCAACTTTCCTTTACATTATTCATTGAATTTTGGTCAATTGAATTTTGTGGCATAAAATAACACATGTTATGCAAACGGATACGAAAGTAAAGCAAATGTATTACGATCGAAAGAACATGTACATACTGGCTTATTAAAATGGTCATAAATTCTGATCCAACAAGTTGAGCCTAAGAATCTAATTTCGAATATGTAATCAAAAATTATTCACCCTTTGGGAAAACTATATTATTATTATTATTATTATTATTATTATTATTATTATTATTATTATTATTATTATTATTATTATTTAATTATCAAGGTGTATCAATTTTTCACATTCTGTTGTTATTTCATGTTTAACTACATGTTTTATTTAAAAATATAATAATCTTACAAACTTTCATGAGACAGAGGGTTGCACACATAACGTATGTACATATGTACCCGTACTCTATATTGGGACTGAAGTATCAATATATTATGCGAAACATGAAAGATATTATTTCTAGTAATGATGTTACTATGACCAACAATATACGTTCGTTTCTAACCAACAGTTATTAAGCAATTCAAAGTATTTTATAGTGTATTGTATAATTAAAGTTTTTGCTACATAGAACTCTTGTAACTGAAACGATTGTATTAATTTACTTAATTTTGTGATATGCATTTTAGAGACGGTACTCTAGTAAATTCTTTCAAATGGAATGTATTAGGTGTCGGGATCTCATTTAATAAGATCAAGGTTTAATTTTTATAAAATCAGTTGTATAATAGCACATTTGTAAATACTAGTCAAACGTTTTGTCGTGTGCGACATACCAAATAATGGTTCATTCCGCGGCAACGAAGTTCGTGTGTATGCAGTATATACCGAGCTATTAAACGCTTGAAGAGGAACGTATGTGGATAACATAATCACAATTCTTTTTAGTCTAATAACACTGCCTATAATGGATAATATTAGATAATAAATGCGGAGTCGTTAACCGAATTATTTAACTACGTTTCGTGGAAACACGGATGTTCAGCAACTCTAGACACCACGGATTCCTGGATTGGTGACCGTCTGCGAACTCTGATTACTAACAACGCCGAAGGAATAAAAGTCAATGATTGACTGCAACGGCATTAGACAAAATACGATATTTAACGGAGGATTACTCCGTTACGGATATGAGAAACAACTATTCAAAAATCATATTGTCCACTGGTAGAAAAAATTGAAATATGAAAGTATGTAATTGTGTTTTTAATACGTTCTAAAAGTTTTTTATTAAACGTTTTAAATTAAATGAGTTAAATAGATTGTTAGTGATTCCGTGCGCGTCAAATACTATGGTCATTCGGCCCCCGACTCGCCTCCGCCCCCGACACGCCTCGCCCCTTCCTCCTCCGCCGCCACCCCCCAACCTGCCTCCTCCGCCCCCGACACGCCTCGCCCCTTCCTGCCCCGCCGCCACCCCCCAACCTGCCTCCTCCGCCCCCGACACGCTTCGCCCCTGCCTCCGCCGCCCCCCCCCACCTGCCTCCTCCGCCCCCTACTCACCTCGCCCCTTCCTCCTACGCCGCCATCCCCCAACCTGCCTCCTCCGCACCCGACACGCCTCGCCCCTTCCTCCTCCGCCGCCACCACCCCCAACCTGCCTCCTCCGCCCCCGACACGCCTCGCCCATTCCTCCTCCGCCGCCACCCCCCCAACCTGCCTCCTCCGCCCCCTACTCACCTCGCCCCTTCCTCCTCCGCCGCCACCCTCCAACCTGCCTCCTCCGCCCCCGACACGCCTCGCCCCTTCCTCCTCCGCCGCCACCCCCCAACCTGCCTCCTCCGCCCCCGACACGCCTCGCCCCTTCCTCCTCCGCCGCCACCGCCCCCAACCTGCCTCCTCCGCCCCCGACACGCCTCGCCCCTTCCTCCTCCGCCGCCATCCCCCAACTTGCCTCCTCCGCCCCCGACACGCCTCGCCCCTTCCTCCTCCGCCGCCACCCCCCAACCTGCCTCCTCCGCCCCCGACACGCCTCGCCCCTTCCTGCCCCGCCGCCACCCCCCAACCTGCCTCCTCCGCCCCCGACACGCTTCGCCCCTGCCTCCGCGGCCCCCCCCCACCTGCCTCCTCCGCCCCCTACTCACCTCGCCCCTTCCTCCTACGCCGCCATCCCCCAACCTGCCTCCTCCGCCCCCGACACGCCTCGCCCCTTCCTCCTCCGCCGCCACGCCTCGCCCCTTCCTCCTCCGCCGCCACCCCCCCAACCTGCCTCCTCCGCCCCCGACACGCTTCGCCCCTTCCTCCTCCGCCGCCACCACCCCCACCTGCCTCCTCCGCCCCCGACACGCTTCGCCCCTGCCTCCTCCGCCGCCACCACCCCCAACCTGCCTCCTCCGCCCCCGACACGCCTCGCCCCTTCCTCCTCCCCCGCCACCACCCCAACCTGCCTCCTCCGCCCCCGACACGCCTCGCCCCTTCCTCCTCCCCCGCCACCCCCCAACCTGCCTCCTCCGCCCCCTACTCACCTCGCCCCTTCCTCCTCCGCCGCCACCACCCCCCGACCTGCCTCCTCCGCCCCCGACACGCCTCGCCCCTTCCTCCTCCCCCGCCACCACCCCCACCTGCCTCCTCCGCCCCCGACACGCTTCGCCCCTTCCTCCTCCGCCGCCACCACCCCCCACCTGCCTCCTCCGCCCCCTACTCACCTCGCCCCTTCCTCCTCCGCCGCCACCACCCCCAACCTGCCTCCTCCGCCCCCGACACGCCTCGCCACTTCCTCCTCCCCCGCCACCCCCCCAACCTGCCTCCTCCGCCCCCTACTCACCTCGCCCCTTCCTCCTCCGCCGCCACCACCCCCGACCTGCCTCCTCCGCCCCCGACACGCCTCGCCCCTTCCTCCTCCCCCGCCACCACCCCAACCTGCCTCCTCCGCCCCCGACACGCTTCGCCCCTGCCTCCGCCGCCACCCCCCCCCCAACCTGCCTCCTCCGCCCCCTACTCACCTCGCCCCTTCCTCCTCCGCCGCCACCACCCCCGACCTGCCTCCTCCGCCCCCGACACGCCTCGCCCCTTCCTCCTCCGCCGCCACCCCCCAACCTGCCTCCTCCGCCCCCGACACGCCTCGCCCCTTCCTCCTCCCCCGCCACCCCCCCCCAACCTGCCTCCTCCGCCCCCTACTCACCTCGCCCCTTCCTCCTCCGCCGCCACCACCCCCGACCTGCCTCCTCCGCCCCCGACACGCCTCGCCCCTTCCTCCTCCCCCGCCACCACCCCAACCTGCCTCCTCCGCCCCCGACACGCTTCGCCCCTGCCTCCGCCGCCACCCCTCCCCAACCTGCCTCCTCCGCCCCCTACTCACCTCGCCCCTTCCTCCTCCGCCGCCACCACCCCCGACCTGCCTCCTCCGCCCCCGACACGCCTCGCCTCTTCCTCCTCCGCCGCCACCCCCCAACCTGCCTCCTCCGCCCCCGACACGCCTCGCCCCTTCCTCCTCCCCCGCCACCCCCCCCAACCTGCCTCCTCCGCCCCCTACTCACCTCGCCCCTTCCTCCTCCGCGGCCACCACCCCCGACCTGCCTCCTCCGCCCCCGACACGCCTCGCCCCTTCCTCCTCCGCCGCCACTACCCCCAACCTGCCTCCTCTGCCCCCTAGTCACCTCGCCCCTTCCTCCTTCACCGCCACCACCCCCAACGTTCCTCCTCTGCCCCGCCTTTGCCCCGCTCCGCCAATGTATTTTTTTTAGTCCGTAGGATTGCGCTACTGGGCTTATTGGCCGTGTCGCAACATTTACTTCTCGTAAAATACCAGGTCTCTTTTACTTGGGTATTGAGGTATATAAAATTCTAATTATGTTTTTGAAAGATGTAAGGTACAAATCATTTTAAGAAAGGAATCGGTAATAAATGAGGCAAAATATTCAATTGTTTTTGAGACTAATAAATCTGAACGTACGAACGTTACACAACATCGCTAATAAAGCTGAAGATAAATCCCCTTTCTTTTTCATAAATACATGATCATTAAATAAATTATAATTATTTAGAAACAAAAGCTGCAATGAACTTGCAGTGCTTGACGTTTGTTTTCACTGGCACGGCCGCGGTCAGTTGCGATCACTTTGTCCTCCGCGATGAAGGTGGCGGCGACGCTCGTGTTGGCGGCGGCGGCGACGGCGGTGGCGGCGGCGGCGGCTGGGGCGGCGGGGGCGGCGGCAAACGACAACCCCCACCAGGGTGCGTAGCGCCTCGGGCTGCGAGAACTCTCACAAGTTAAATCCCACTCTAATTTTCACTTTCTCTTCGGAAGGAACTTCTAAGAATAGAAAGTTATGTAATGCTGCGAGAAAATATTTTCGGCAGAAAAACTTTTTATTGGGCCCTGGTAACGAAAGTGGATAAATGCAAATGCTAAATTTAGAAAAAAATTCTTCCACACGTGGTGTTGCGCAGAATCCCTGTTTATTGACACCTTGATACCAAATAATCGATTGACGGCGAAACGTCCGTCCATGTGTGAGTGAGCGGCGCTGGAGGACAAACCGCTCCCCGATCGACCTAGCTGATGTCGCGGCCTCTCGAATTTGAAATCGATATTTTAATTTTTGGGGGTACTTTACATGAAGTTTCTGGGACGTTTTCAAAATTTTCTAAAAACTGGCGCCACTAATTTTGATTCAATTTTGTTGTTGGAGAGTCTAAAGGACATTTACGATTATGGCGCAGATCTCATGTTGGTTGAAAACTTATTTTTTAATTTAAAAAAAATCAAAAGATTTTTTGGCGTCTATCTACAACTAAAATATTAAAGATAGAGATGTTTTTCTCTAAATGAAATGTGTTCCTTAATGATCGATTTTGAAATAAGTTCATGTCACAATTTTTCGAAAATTTTAGTATTTTTTGCACAATTTTGAGTGACTTATAGCCAATGTTTAATTTTTGTTTAAAAAATGTTCTATCAAAGTCGGCTACATCGTTTTTTGATGAAAAGTTGCTCGTGAAAGTCTAAAGTTAATTTAAGAAAACAGTATAGGTCTCATGTTGGTTGAAAACACTGATTTTTCGAACATTGAAAAAATTAAAACTTTTGTGGCCTCTTATAATAATTATTATTATTAATTATTAATGATTATTATTACTATTATTTTTATTATTAATTATAACTACAGTTATGAATATTTTTTCTTAGTGAAATGTGATCAGCGAAACTAGATTTTGAAACAAGATCATTTTGAAATTTTAGAAAATATGAGTATTTTTGGAGTAATTGGGCGTCAAATTTAGCCACCCGCTCTAAAAGTATTGCGCTTCTTATTCGTAATTTTAGATGTGTCGAGGCAGCTGGATGCAACGTAAGTTAGAACGTGTATAGTATTTCATACTTCTTTGTTCGTTTCTTACATTAGAGCTTTTGGGTTACGTTTATAAACTAATCTTTTAGAAATTATTTGAAACCGATTTGCAAGAAAATGAAATAAATATTGCTAGCCGTCAGTCGCTCGCTCCCAATTTACGTAGTTGGATGCTACGTAAGTTAGAATGTGTATTATTTCATGTATAATTTTATTATTATTTATTACATATTAATGTTATTTCATTTTAAATTACATACTTTAATTGTGCGGAATGTAAAAAGGAAGAGATGAGCGGTTATTGTTGGTTATTGTTACCCAGTGTCGTGACTTTGCGCCGCACAGATAATGAGATAATGACGGCAGCTTTAGTTTGCAGAAATAAAAACGAATACTTTTATATATTTGTAGTATATTACAATACCATAGTGTTTAATAATTATTATTCTATACTTTTCGATCTATTTGTTTTTAAACGCTAACAGTATCGTATTATTTATTAACGTAAAAAATTTCTTTCTTTTATTCTGCCAATTTTTCCTACTAAATGTTCTAGGTTTTCAAATGAGTTTTTACAAAAAATAATTCAGAGAGAAATTTTGGTATAAACAGTAAGACAATCATGACTAATGGTGAGAAAGTGCGTGCTGTTGTAGCAGCACTAGTTCCTAGGGATATCGTGAAAGTGAAACATGGGAACATGTGGTCGTTTCTATCCGAGTTCTATTCACAATTAGGTACACACCATTGTACGAGTTCACCACGGCAAAACGTTAAAAGAATGGAAACTCATGATAAACAATCTTCATCGGTATCAAGCAACTTTTAATAGTACTCCTAGATGTTGCTGCGCGAGCGAATCTTGATTTAATAATTATGCAAATAAACCTCGTCAGTTTGCGCAAACAACGGTGTACACAGAAAACGCAAATAGTACAAGACGGGGGAATCTAAGCCTTATAGATATGACGTCATAAAAATCTACATCAGCAACAAGGGCTGAAATATATGTCATGAACCAATATACTTTGTATCCCTCCATGTATGGATGGTACTCACACAATTGATACGCACCGAACCGGCAAAAATTTAATACAATGTCCCAGTATGTCTCATTATGTAGAGTACGGTGTGAGTGACGTTTCTTTGAGGCTTGTAGTCTCAAAACTTAGGTTTTAAGACCCTGGGACAACTTGTCTAAATTTCCTGATAGGAACCTGATTATTTCTCGCACGCAAGCTTTGTCCAGAGCCTTGCCCGAAGTGAGCTGAGCGGAAGGGGGGTTGCAGGGGAGGCAGCCGCGGCCGCGCCGCGCCGCCGGGCCTTCTTCTGGCCCGCGCTCTTCTTCCTCCCCCTGCTGCTGCCCTTCCTGGACACCTCCGGCGAGATGCCCGACCGCACCGCCCTCCGGCGCTCCGGCACCCGGCATCCCCGCAGCGCGCCCTTCGCCGGCCCCGCGCCGCCACTCGGCGCCTGGGGCCACACGTGAGTGCGCGCCCCGCTGCCCTGGCGACTCCCGCACTGGGCCCCGTCCACACCCAGGGGAGGTTTTGCTTGCACTATCGAGTCAGAATACGAGCTCCTTTCCCATTCTCATTTCCCTCCTTTTCTCTCCTTCAGACTCCAGTTCTCACATTTCCTATTTCCTCAGTTCAGCAGTCTCCTTCATAGTCCAGCAGCTGTGGTGGTCGGGTTCCCTGTGGAGACGACAATAGTCCCACAGATAGTACACCGCCCTTTAATTTCCAAAAACCTAGCCAACAGAAATGCAAATTTTGCAAGGAGGCTCGCGGCGTCGTTAGTTCGTTAACTGCCAGCAGAGCTGCTAGCCCCTCCTTATATGGGCCGGCAAGGCAATGAGCAAGGCCCCTTCGTCTGCTCATTAAGGATGGGCGCGTTCTAATCGCGATTAGTACAACAATCATTTTATACGATTAATTGAAAAATTGATATCGATTATTTTGGCATCGAGTAATGTAAACATCGAATATTTTTTCCAATATTTAGATCGATTATTTCTATTCAAATATTAGTTTTCAAGGAAAGAAAAATATAAAAGTGCAAGTCTACTTTTGAAATTGAGTAATGCAATTACTCGTCTGCTCACAACTCAAGATAACTCAGTTTAAATTTCTGATCACTAAGAAACCTGTATCAAATATATGGTGATACTTTCTCATATGAAATACAACCAAAAAGTTAAAATTTTCCATTAAACGTTAGTGCATTTTAAAGAACATACCTTCTAGATTCTCGTCCATATCAAACAATGAAGGTATCCTTAACAATTCAGTGGCAGTGGACAATAACACCAAGCGCGTCAAAGCAGGACTTAGGCACGGCTGCGCGCGCGGCTCGGAAGCCCTCGCTGAACATATCTTCCATATTTCTGAGAAATGAATGTTGCACTTATGGGGACTGGTACAGTCGTGGCAGGACTATTAGGAACCTGCCCACGTATGTTTTCATTTGTTTCGAGCATATGTATTTTTGATTTAAATACCGCTGGATTCTGGATATCAACCACTGTGCGGCGGCGGGTGGAAGACGGGCAGCAGCAAGACTCCGAGAGCCCGTTCGCTGCAGCGTCGTTGAAGGACGTGTGTTCAGCAGGCGCCCAGGTGGCGGCAAGGGCTACTAGGTCGGCTGACACCTGCGCAAGGCGCCAGTCCTCGTCGACCTGCATCAAGGCTTTGCTCTTTTTGCCTTAGGTTAGGCCTCTTGAGTAGGGCCGATTGAATCGCAGGGCAATGGGGCCGGTGGGCGAAAGCCCTCTGCGCGCGTCTCCGCGCTGCCGCCCTCGCGGCGAGGGAAGAAGGCGAACGACTCTCTCCGGCCGCCCCGCGCCCCTGCCTCGTCACTGCGGGCTCAATTTCGCTCAACTTGCGATTATTCATTTGTAGATCCGAAGCAATTATTACAAAGAAAACATAAGAAACAATATTGTCACCGTATTTACTTTCGTAGCCAGGTTTACTTTTATGAAATTTTCATTTTAAGTCTTAGAAAATGCTAACATTGCACATCACTTCAAAGAGTTTTCGTTTTATCAGTTATATTTCCTACATTTTAAGGAAAGTATGAGAATTAAGAGAAACTTGATCTGTGACAGTTTGACTTAAACAGACTTTAAGTTAATTACATTATTTACAGTGATTGTTGCAAATAGAAAACAATTTTTCAAAACTTCTCGAAAGAAAGTGAAGCAAAAGCTAATATCTAAAGAGGTTATAAAACTCATCACTGCCAGAGAGTATGCGTTATTATGTATCTCCACAATTTATAGATGCAAAGTATATTCTCAACGCAATGCTCATGACATACTAAAATTTTAATAGCAGTAAGAACTGTAAAAGATATTGAATTTGTCCAAAAATTATATCTTTCTTAAAATAAAGATTAATGAGCTTTTTATTCACAACGATCCATTTTCCGTGCAACTGTTGTATTAATTGAAAAACATGTTTTAAAATACATTTACGTGTGACATTTTAGTACACTATTTTTCAAAACAAATTTTAGTGAATTTCAGTACTTATTCAATCAATATTTAACTTATTTAACATCAGAAATCATCATTTTCGCAAAATCTATTCATTTAATCAACGATATTCGCTTATCAATGATATTTAAATTCACTTACACGACATTCACTTCAATACTTCCTCCAAGCCAAAACCTCCACAACCTCTGTTCGAAATTATAAGAACGTGTTAAAAAATCTTGCGTACGACTCGGTTGCAGTTATGTGTTTGTCAGAGTTATACAACAAAGGTTTAAAGAAAAAAGTCGGAGAGAAATAACGAAAATTGTTTTATTTCACAGGCTATGGGGACGGCAGCCTGTAACAAAGAACTCTCCGCGCGGTGACCTAGCTGCCCCCACGCTCTTCAAATTTGAAGGGCTCATTGACGAGCCCCAAGACACGTGGATTGACCTCCGTGAATGGGGCACGGGGACTGTTTTTGTCAATGGCTTCAATTTGGGGCAATATTCGTATCTTGGACCCGACAACGCTCTTTTCTGGCCTGCATCGCTGCAACGCCCAGGGCGAAATCAAGTAAGTTTTTAATAAGATTGTAGAACTTTTCAACGACATATATATTTTTCGTATTCGTATGGAAAAAAAATCTCAGCAAGTTAAATATAGAATTAAGTAGATTTAATATCATGAAAAACAGAATCATGAGAATTATATCACAAATAAAATGAGTAAATTAGTTGTTAAGAAGAAGAAACGCTTCATTTTTTTAATAAAAACTTTTCTTTCTGATTTGAAACATATCTTTGTCTGGCAGGGTGTACATCTTATTTGATATTTTGATTAACACATCGAATTTCATATATTTCTGGGGCAAAAGAAAATACTGTGTTGTTTCTTTTTATTTATCTGTGAAACACCAATCACGAACAATTAATATACAATTCTTAACCGTTTATCTGTTGGAATTGGGTTGGACTCATCCTTCCACATTGCCTGTGTTGGAAATGTTTCCAATTGTATTGAAGATAGCAGAAATATCTATAAATAATTACTCTCTAAATTATCACGTTCCTTTCCGTCTCATATTCAATACCCCCACCACCTTTTTTTGCGTCTTGATATGTACTACATGTATAAACACCACAGGTAAGTACTATACAGGCCTGCAAAAGCAATTTTAAAATATTTCAATTTCTGACTTGAAAACCAAATTCAGTGTATACGTTACAAAATACGTTAAAAATTAATGCTAAGTAGAAAAGGTGTTTCTTTTAATACTATTTGGTGTGGGTATAAGTCATTCCACAAAATATGGCAGTACAGAACATTACATAAGTACAGAACATTAATTTTTCCTAAATCTTTTTCAGAAAAGTAAAGTACATTATATGTCCTTGGTTGAATGTAAAATAACTCTTAGATTAAAACACGAACAAGTGGAATATACAAACCAAAACAAAAATTACTTCACCTCCAAAAACGGTTTCTTCCACTTCTTACCATCAATGGTGTGAAAGACTTTCAAAAAGCCAGCCGGTCATTTTTAAAATTTTCTCAAAGAAGGCTCTATTTTTTTTCTTTACATTTATTGTAAGAATAGCTAAAACATACTAATACTATAAGGTGGCATACGTTGTGATTTACACGGTTATCTCTGAATTGTTGATAACTGCAAAAGTTTAATTTTTTCCGGCGTCTTCCTACAACTATAAAATTGAAGATATATATTTTTCGTTGAAATAAAATTAATTCTCCATTGTTAGATCTTTCATTAAGACAGTAGTTTTAGCCCAATATTTGTGTGTTTTGTGCAATTTTAAAAGACAACAAACCTAGATTTTCCCAAAAACCGGCTCCAATTATTTTTATTCAACTTTTGGTATGGATAGTACTAAATGCACTCTATACTAGGACATAAACGTCATACTGATCTTTTCTTTTGTTTTTTTCAAAACTTACGAAAATGTAATTATTTTCACTTAGTCTCACGTCATTTGTATTTACATTACTGACAATTTGTTCACAATAATTTATTTATGAGTACATGTACTTGAAATACTGTCAGATAAAGTTTTGCAAACCTTCAATCGTTACCTCTTAAAATTATCTCACAATTCTGCATTTTTAGAAGCATTGAAACGCCATTTCCGATAAACCACTCCAAATGATTTCTTCGAATGTTTTGAACGCATAGTGCTAATTGCACAGTTTAAGATAACATAGAATTAACTTGCTGTATTCTTTTGTTTTTTCAAAAATTACACAAAATTATTTTTTCAATATATCTCACGACTTTAATATTCACATTTTAGCGATTTGATAACAGTATTGCATTAGAGACTGAAAGTGCTTGGAATGACTTTATATGACGTTTTTCGAAAACTCGATTGTTTTCTGTGAAAATAGGTTTCATTTTCGCATTTACAGTGGCTCTTTAATGCCATTTCCTTAAAATCGGCTCCAAATTTTTCAAAAAATTTTTTTATATTATAAATGAAACAAATTAAAGTAATATGAACTCTCTGCAGAGTGTCAGTGAGTGAATATTTTAGACTGTTTAACACAATGCCACCATAGTCGAAATGAGGGCTTTTACTAACATTTCTTTCATATTAGTAAGGAGACATTTATCGATATCGTATCGTATCTCTTACAACTTACATTGGTTTTCACAGTTTGGTAGTACATGAAATGTTTTCCCCGCATATTGCCGTAATCAGATTGTAATATTAATTATTATTTTTTCAGCGTAAATTTTCTAGGACTCAGAATTTTATGTAAAGCTATTTGATGAGTTGTCAATGTGTTTTAATTCATATACTATCAAAAGGCTGGCATATCTTATTTTTCTTTCAAACATATCTTAAAATCTTATTTTACTGTGATGGTCATATTTTTAACTTGATTGTTCCTTGATGCAATATGGTTATAAATAGTGCATCAATTTCAACATCATCAGTCAATTGACAATAGTTAATTTACTATGTCACCTGTATTAAAATCTAGATATTTGATTGTGGAATTTGTTCACAGGTTGTGGTTCTAGAGCTCTTCAAGGCCCCAGCTGACTTTGCTCTAAGCCTCTTTGATGAGCCAGTTGTTGGCTAAAGGAATACACTTGGGCATCGCACAGACTAACCATCAATATTGAATACTTAGAGATATATTATCATTGCACATTGTTACACTAATAAAATAGGAATTATATTATTGGGAACGAAAGCAATGTGTTAAGTTCTTTCTCTATGGTTTAGCACCCTAATGACATTTATTCTCCGTTCAAACTCCTCAAATTAGTGGAAGTACTTGTTTTCCTCAGCCACGGACGCAGTTGCAAACCACCTTTTGCCGAGATTTCGAATTCTCAACTGCTACTCCAGCTACGGCCTAAATTTCCTAACCGGAACTTCCGTCGTAGCAAGCGAAGCCTGGTGGCAAGCTGGTTTGAAGCCACGTCCCGGTGCAACCGCGTCCGACCCCTTATCAGGACTCGACACCTAGACCCAGTTCAGTCGCCGTCTGAGGCCGAAGCTGAGGCTGCACTGGCTTTGAAAACCGCTAGTTTTCCATGGGTTCGCCCATCTTCATGAGGCAAAAGCCGGATCAGGACCCTAACAAGCGCACCAGGAACCACGCGAATCTTCCCTACCCCTTCCTTGTGCTTTCACGTGTGCTCTGCACTACCACATGCAGAAACACGCGTTGTAAGTCCGTGTTACGCCAGTGCTTCGCTGATGGGAGAATTCTCAATGGGGAAAAGGCCCGAAAGCCGGCATGTTAGTCGGCGCCGGATCCCTGTTTTTACAACAGATGGAACGTGGTGCTCTTCAATGAACGAAACAGTTTTTTATCCTTTCATTGCACTCTCTCAATTTGCGGATATTTCAAATTTACATATCTGCTACATTTTTATTATTAATATTCCATGATTTTTATACATTATTGCATTTGTGAAGACAAGTGTTTTAAATAATTCATTTTGACGTTTCTAGAAAACTAAATATTATTCTATCCGTTCAAAATTGGGCATTTCTTAGAAGTTTAAACGACAATTGATGATAAATGTCTAGAAAATTTTCAATTAATATTTGCACATGGAACCATGTTCTAACCTTCTATTATATTGTTGAAATTTTTTTCAATGATCAAAAGTGTAGAAATTGAAAATTGTTTAAAAAAATTATTCGTGTTATTTGATAATGCACTATTTCTCCAATAATAATAAAATATGAAATTAAGATTCACCAACTTGCAGTAAATGTTTTACAACAATTTACACGAGAAAAAATATTTTACGTTTTCTCTCGCGTAAATTTGTTTTCGGGAAAATGTTCATACTGAGTCCGTAGTTAATAGATGTTATTACTGAAATGAGTAATAAATAAAGATCATTCAGAGAAGATGTTTCAAAGTTACAAATCATTTTCAAGTATGTTATTTGATTTAATGACGTGTATGCTTCAAAAAGTTCAATTTTATGCACATTATTTGTTTTATTATATTACTATTCAATTACAGAACCTCAACATGTTTGCATATAGGTTTCAGTCAAGTTCTTCTCTCTTTCTCTTTCCAAATTAAGTACTTCTTTTGAAAATGTATTCATCCAACAAAATAAAATGTTATATATCGTGACTCCAAGTGTTATTTAATACACGCATTTAATAAAAAAATTGAACTGTGAAAAATGTTTTTATTACACACTTATTTACATTATAACTAAACGTTTGAGAAACAATTAATTCACACACCGCTTACTTCTTCTTTTTGGGAACACCTTCCACAAGCAGCGTTCCACACGTTCTACAGAAGTTCTTTTCTGTTTTCTTGGGAGTCTGATCTAACGTTGTTTCCGCTTGAGAGGTGTGGCTGTGTCCAAGTTTTGTTGACCTTAATTTCTGGGAGGTCCTGCTGTACCCATCAAATGCTTTCTACGTTCTTCAGTTAAGTTCAAAATATATGAGAGTAGAGATATTTTTCTCTTGCTAATTTGTTTAGCACTTATCCACGCATTGAAAGTTGCTAGATCTAGTATATTGTAAAACACATGAGCCCTGCATCTTCGAGACCCTATAATATATCATATATTTACAATATATTTTTTGCCCTCTGGTCAACAATTACAGAAGACCATAATTCGGTCTGCTGTAAAATATATCTATTTCTCGTAGCTTTTTCCTTCAAACTCAACTTGTACCTATCTGTGTAAGGTTCTCAGAATAAATTCATGTTAGTTTTTCTTGCCTTAATACGCAGTGCACGTTGAATCATCGGTCTTCAAAATTCTGCTCTAAAAAATTGACACATATAGGAGTTACTTTTCTATTATTTTTTACGGTACCGATAATTCTAATGTTCTTAGATTTGAGCCGTTCTGCCAGATTTGTGAGGCAAAAATGTTGTCTCAATTTGTGTTGCGCCCCTTTCTTAGAAATGGCTCAATTGTTTTCATAAAGACATATTCTGGCAGGGACTATTTACTTATATCTCTGTTCTTTCTTACCGAGATATAGAATTGCATCACATAAATATTTCGAGTCAACGTTAGCCAATAGCCAGAATTTAATGCATCATTTATCCGACTTATTTGCCATGTATTGGGTATATGTGCAGTGAGCTTTTGCCGGAAACAGTCGCTCGTCTACAGTTACAGTTTCTCCAAGACTGTGTGAAGCCCGACAATTCTCTAGAAATTTGTTCCAAACAACAGAAAACAACACAAATTTATCTGGTTCAAATCTAGAAGAGTGTTCACGAAATTTTTAATCTAATACCGGAAATTGTCGGAGTAAACACAGGTAGCTCTTAAACAGTTGACACATCATATCCAAATCACGTTATAGATTATACGCACCTCGTACGTATAAAAGAGGCAAGAAAGCTTTCCGCTGTTCTAAAGAGAAAGTCCATTTCTCATTTCCAGACTTCAAACGAGCTTCAATTTCTGTGCACAGTTTTATGTTTCTTCACAGACTCATCAATAAACAAATCCCAAGCACCAGAGGAAATATCTTCTTTGTTGAATCGCTTTGCATGAGGCGTGTGCCCTGTAGTTTTTTTTAGAATATTCTGAATTCTCAATCTAGCTACACTACGGCTGCCCTCTTGTTGTTGCACCATCACTACCTTTGGCCGACGCTTTGGCCAATTGGAAGTTGAGCTCGTATTCTTGTTGCACTGGATTGTGATGCTAATTCGCTGGTGTTTTACTAACTGAAAAGTTATACTAGACCGACATCAGACTTAAAACGTTTTTGTAAAATAGAATTTTCCATGAACTTGTTGCAAATAACAAGAATTTGTCTATTTTGTTGAACCATACTTACCGGTGACGTGTGGTCCAATTGAAAGTTGTAGTCGTGTATTATTAGAGGACATTTGTGACTCATTAGGTACTAGTTTATTGGTAATTTGATTATCTGTAACGCAAATATATTACAGTAATAATGTGTAATGTTTATTTTATAAAATATAATTTTGTGTAAACACGTCATACCTCGCACAACGTTAATTCCCTGTGATTTCCCTCTTCTTCTTTCCTTTCACACTCTTCATCGGCCGAAGAGAATACCACATTATAAGACGTGGAGATATACCTAATTATTTCCGAACAAATATTCTGAACATCCAAAATCTCGAATCAGCTGTCTATAATTCTTGAAGCGTCAACAGAATATTTTGTAAGAGGCCCAACATCTCGCCGTAACACTGCAATCACTCTCAACACACTACACGACAGACAACGAAATGTATCGCTTCGATGTTTCCAGGTATCTCCCACCAGCGAAACGCCACACCAGCCGGGAGAAGCTCGAGGATCCCGATTGATCTCGCGGTGCATGATGTAGTGTGGTGAATGCGAGTGTAAGTGAGAAGTGAGGAGAGGACAAGGAAGATCGCGGTTGGCCCGTGGGCCGTTTTTTAATTACTCC
Source organism: Gryllus longicercus (assembly GCA_038098605.1). Taxonomy (NCBI): domain Eukaryota; kingdom Metazoa; phylum Arthropoda; class Insecta; order Orthoptera; family Gryllidae; genus Gryllus; species Gryllus longicercus. Next base: position 435,705 of record JAZDUA010000641.1, read on the forward strand.
TCCACATTTGGCTAGTGTTGATCGCAGACCCCATAGAAAATTACCGATCAGAAGAGCCGGCCGCAGTATTTGTCCTCCAGCAATATTCGTCAAATATTCAATTGTTTTCCAGAGTAATAAATCTGAATGTACGAACGTTGCACAATATTGATAATCTTGCGGTAAAACCTCTTTGTTTTTAAGAAGTACACGATCGTTAAAAAGTTGCCGTAATTGATTCGAAACAGAAGAGGCAATAACTTGCGCCGACCTTCGCTGTCGCTGGCGCGGGCTGCTGGCGGTTGCGAGCACTTGGTCCTGCGCGATGAAGGCGGCGGCGCTGATGGTGATGGTGACGGTGATGGTGGCGGCGGCGGTGATCAACGCCCAGCCAGGTGCGTGGCAAGGCGGCGTGCTGTGGCTTTGGCGGATCACGTGATCGCAGCTGCCCACACATTTTATGACACGACTTGCTCTGGTGCACAAAAAACATTGTGTGCTGAAAGACATGACATATTTCTTTGTGTAAGTCGACGCGCTGAATAAGGATCTGAACTCAGAATTACGTCACCACCATCCAGTTTTTTAAATTGCGAAAATAGATAGAAAAATTTACAATTTGCGTGCTTTTTTGCAATTTAAAATAATTCCATGGCTTTCGATTTAGATTCAGCGAGTCGATATACATAGGGAAACATGAGTCATATCTTTGGGTCTGACAATACACAAAAACAAAGAAAAAACGCTGTCACTGTGGTTTCTTGCAATTTAAAAGTACTTAAGGATGATGGCGCAATTCTCGCTTTGCATTCCTATTCAGCGCGTCGACATACATTGAGAAACATGTGTGAAGGATTCGTGACACATACCTTTTTTACTTTGTGTGCCTGTGTTATTTTTCAATTACAGACTTCTGCATGTTTCTATCGCGATAGTTTCATGCCCTTGTAAAAGTGCACTGGCTGGGAACTAGAGCTCTCACACAAAAATGTAACCTATCCATCAGTTTCAAAATTTCTGAAAATTCTTCTCATTACGTTTGAACTTAAGCTTGTATATGGGCAACACTTTCCGAATCTCGTTTTACATCCACGATGCACGGAATTTGTTTTCTTTTAATTTCTCGACACCGCTCACTCAGTAGAGAAGAAAATTTGTAATGCTGCGCGAAAAAACAGCGAATTTTCGGCAGAACAACTCTTATTGCCGGGACCTAATAAAGAAATAATGGATAAATCCAGCTGATAAATTTAGAAAAACGTTTACCTCACCATGGCATGGCAAAAAGAGTTTCCCCCGAAAATTCGCCGTTTTCCGGCGCACGATGTCATAACTTTCTCTCCTCACAAAGTACTTCAGTAGGACGATTGTATTGTTTCTAGTACCTGGGTCAAAAATATAAATAATGTTTCGGGAAGAAAATATGTTAGTAGTTAATTTATTAATATTTCTTCGCTTGTTTGCAAATTTTCGAAGGATGAGATTACTCCTCTTCTACCACACTCATGAAGTATGAAGTATCTCTCTAGTATAAATTAATAATTAAATAATGATACTGTAGAGAGTATCTGTTATGTCCCTACAATATCGGATATCTAAGTTGAAGTTTCTAAATCCTAGAACAAAAATTATTTCCGCCGGTCTGGATGGCCTAAATCGGTAAGGCAGTAGAGCCGTAGCGCTCTTGGATTGCAGTTTCGAGTCCCGCCTCGTGCATGTTTGTATTTTTGTTTGTCTTTTCACCCCTACCACCACCATATTATGCATTCACAGTCACCATACCTTCATATGCAATAAAGGTCACTGTCGCCAATCACCTAGAAGTTGATGTGACCTTAAATTACAAATGAAAAATCATTTCCAATTTTTATGGGATGATTCCCTAACTTCAAAGGGATTCTGAATCTCTTATTTAAGGAAAGTAGAACTTGTCACATTATATTGTGTGAATCTGATCATAATACACCAGGGAATCATTACGTCAATGTGGAGATTATGTCAATGAATCGACGTTAGTTAGACGTGGTTGAGTAAGATCGAAATACTTGTTTCATATTATTTTTATTTTAAGTATATTGTATCATAGTAAAATATAGCAGAAATGGCCAGTATCATGATTAACAAATTGCAATAGCGAAGAAAAAGATTTGTATTTTTTACGTCCAATCTACTCTTGTTCCATTTGTTTTATAATAAATTGTATATTTATATTTACGAATGTACTTTATTTATCTTTTACCTCTTTTTCATAAGATCATTCTCATTCATACAATACTAGGTAAAAATAACTTTGTCCACAAATTTTAATATAGTATTTTTTAAATTGTTTCTGATAAGTAATGAACATTTACAAAAGTCTCAAATAAAGTTCTTCTAAAGAAAGTAATTATGCTCACTACTTTGCCAAGTCTTGGATCTGTCTTTATAACGCATTATTAATTACTAAGTCAACTAGTTTTCCACCCAATCACATACTTTCTCACAATGTTTCTAAACGTTCCGCAGTATTATATTGTTTTGAATATTATACTGAACAACTGATTTGACGTTATATTGAACAACTGTTTTACAACTAGAGAAAGTCATTGTAACCTTGCTTAAAATTTAAAAATGACATACAGATATTTCCAGTATATTTAGAAACTTAATAGGTTGTATATGTGAGTAAAATTGTTTCAAATGATTTTCAATCAAATTTCTAAAATTCTTAATAGTTTTCTGCGGCAATAGAGTATTATGACATATAATTACCCCCGAGTACAGACTCTTGCCTCCCAAATATTGAGTCCGAACACGACATTTAACCACTTCGGCTACCCAGGCAATACACAGAATGTGCACTTCTATAATAGACATAACCGATGAAAGATCATTAGTTTGATGGTCCATACGTTTTATAAATCCCCTAAGAGGTGTAGAAAATTGTATACAAGTTGAAAATTCGAAAATCACCTTAACATATTCACAAATTCACACATTTCCAGTTTATGTTGATTAACAGTATTTGCGATTAGAATTGTTTCAAAAGGCTTTCAATATTTTTTTCTGGAATTATCAATTATTTCTCGCGGCATCACAGAATTGTCAGAAATAAAAGTTCCCGACCGAGATTCGAATTAGCGAACCCGCCCTCCGAAGCGCTCAGGCGCTCTTCACTTCCTAATTCCCAAACTCCCCAACCGCCTTCCTCGGCTATCCACTTACGAAGTGCAACGAATATTTTTACAATAGTAATAAGTATATGGTGATTTCAGTTCTAGCATTAGGGAGCAGAATATTTAGGAAAATGTGAAAAATGTTTGCTTTTCGGGCTACGAGAGTAATCAGGTGAGAAGACAATGACACCTGTCGGAAAAGATAGAGAAATATAGAAAGAATATAAAACTAAGGCGGCAAAATCAGTGCCAGCCAGCTCTATAGCACCACTCGTTTTTTATTTAAAATTTTATTTGAAAATGTTTTTCCATTTTTAAAAATGTGCAATAAACGAACATTGGACATCGCCGTATTTCTGGTCGTTCCTTCTTACAAATGTTGAGCAAATTGCGAAGAGTGCGAGCGTGTTCCCTCGTGTGCGCAGGTGGCGACGCGGCCTCCGCCCCCGAGGGAGGTCCGGCGCAGCGAGCGCGCGCGGCCGCGGCACCGCCCACGCACACCGCCCCCGCGCCGGCCGCGCGCTTCCTGCCCATTTACATGCTCCCCCTCTACGCGTTTGTCGCACTGCTCAGACTGCCATCGATAATTCAAGGACTCATTTCCAAGAAAAACCTGGCGCCCTCCATGCTACGCACCTCCGCCCAGCTCTTCGGCTTCTATGATGACAAGTGAGTACGCCCTACCTGTCTACCTCACTAGGCCTAGCACCACTCTCTCCATTGTGTACAATCATTACTTCGCACAAAGAGAATCTATCCTGGCAGATCTCGCCTCCATCCCACACGCCAGATAATGAGAGAACAAGTGACTACCTCCCTTTCAGAGGGCTTAGCATTGGGTACATTCATTATTCGCACGAACAAATTCTCTACACCTAGTCTGGGGCAACGATCTATTGCATCCTTAGGTCGTCTAATTTCGAGACCACCTTTAGACTCAATAGTGTTATGATGGTGGATTGACTGTTAAAAAAGATCGCAGAATTGCGGCCAGAACCTTCTCTTCATTGCTCTGTCTTAATCATTTGTGTCAGAAAAGGTTTTGTCACACTTACTAGGAAAATATAATAGTAGTTCCTCTCTTTATCCTAATAGTAATCTCTCTTAGAAATTCCATCTCCCTCCATGAGGTCCGCTGGATTTCTCAGTTTTTTCTCTCCTCCAACCTCAATCTTTTGCTTTCGTGAACCCAATAATGCGAGTAAGAATGTATTATTACAACTTCACTAGTTCTATACGAAAAATATATTTTAATAGAATGCTCATGATATACTAATATTTTAATAGGAATAATTACCGTAAATTGTTTTGTATGCGTAAAACAAATTTGTCTGAAATTAAAGATTAATACGATTTTATTTCACAATGATTAACTTTCCCAGGCAACTGTTATATTAATTGTAAAACATGTTTTAAGATACATTACGGGTGATATTTTTTGAACAAATTTCATTTAATTTAAGTATTTATTCAAACATTATTTAACCTATTCAAGATAAGCAACCATCACTTTCGCAATTGAGGTATTCACCCTTCCTATTTGATATTCACTTAATGTATTTATTCATTTAACCAACGATATTCGCATAATCAATGATATTTAAATTCACTTACACGACATTCACTTCAGTACTTCCTCCAAGCCAAAACCTCCACAATCTCTGTTCGAAATTATGAGAAGAGCATACCTTTTAAAAATCTTGCGTACGACTCGGTTGCAGTTATGTGTTTGTCAGAGTTATACAACAAAGGTTTAAAGAAAAAAGTCGGAGAGAAATAACGAAAATTGTTTTATTTCACAGGCTGTGGGGACGGCAGCCTGTAACAAAGAACTCTCCAAGCAGTGAGCTAGATGCCCCCATGCTCTTTAAATTTGTATTGCCCATTGACGAGCCCCATGACACATGGATTGACCTCCGTGAATGGGGCACGGGGACTGTTTTGGTCAATGGCTTCAATTTGGGGCAATATTCGTATCTTGGACCCGACCACTCTCTTCTCTGGCCTGCATCTCTGCAACGCAGAGGGCAAAATGAAGTAGGTTTTTAATTAGATTCTAGAACTTTAAAACAAACACACACACATTATATAATATATATATATATATATATATATTGTGACATACCTGGTGGTGCCGGGTATTTTCACTGCAATACAACACTAAGAGAGGGTGTCTTTTACGTGAATGGGTCCCTGGATAAGTTGGTGCAACGTTGGGGTGGTTAATCATAAATTGAAATACAATTATAAACAAGATTTATTTTAAATCAAATTAGTTATTTACATAATCAGACAACGTTTTTACACTCTGCCTTGGTACCAAGATTAAGAGTGAAATGCATTTCTCATACCTGCGGGGCCCCGATCGAATACCTATGATGCTCGTAGGACCGCTCGCGCCGACAGGATTGTCGACCTCTGCTACTGCTGCGGGCCGTCAGCGCCGGATGGCGTGGCAATCGCCCACGGCCGATGCTCCAGCAATTCTTCCCCGATCAGAATCTTGACACCTCGGCTTCGCACCTTCCTCGAATCACTGTTCGTCAGTGGGTTCAATTGCACAACCCGCGCCTACTTTGTATACTGGTCACAGTTTTGTACCGCGCAATTTCAAGAATGTTTCCACCGCGCCAACTAATAAGAACAACATCAATTATTCTACCAACACTAATCTTTCACTATACTGATACTTCTAATGTTCTATTTACACGTCAATTACTCTGCGGTTCCTAATAGCACGTAAAATACGTCGCAATGTTATATGCGTCCATACACCGGTAGAGAACTCTCGCCGCACGTCCGCACTCGTCGCCGCTCTGCTCACGTCTCCCCGTCACCGTTCTGCCAACGGCTCTCGCCCGCGATTCTCGTAACGAACTTTTTGCACGTGCGCGGTGCCCAGTTCCAACCGAAAATTCACACGCTAGCCTCCCGGCAGCGGAGGCACCGTCGGCGGTGGCAGCGGCAGCTCGCCGGCCCCGGCGCGCCGCGCTCAGCGCGCGCACCGCGCAGTTCAAAATAGCAATTGGTTTCTTACACTAATGATTTAATTAGTGTAATGAAACACATATTCTGGGTTTCATCACCCCCCCCCTTTCTTTTTTTGAATTTTTTTCACTTCTGGAAAAATTCACACTAGTAACATCGTCACTGCCGATGGTTGCACTCGTTTGCATATTGCTCGACGCCCTATATACTCTTATAACCTAAAATCGAATTAACATGTGATTACTTATATTAACACTAATCTTGCACTTATTTACACTTCACTATTTTCCATCCCTGTAGGACAGGGTCTTAAGTTATGGAAATTGTAGTGTCCCACCACTTCTCGTTTGTTATTAAGTAACTTGGCCACATTCTTGTCCGTAACTTTATCTATCACATATGGTCCCTCATATAATGGGAAAAATTTCGCGTACAATTTCAAATTTGGGTTTGATACCTTGGGAACACGTAGTAACACTAGTTGCCCTTCACTGAATTTGTGGATCTTCTTCTTTACTTTCGATTTCCTTTCCTTCCCAGACTTCACTAGTGCTTGGTATATTTGTTCTGATGTTTTAGCTGGTTCTTGCGATATCTCCGGTCTTTCCAACGCATATAAAATATGGGGCGGTTTGTTTTGGAAATGTGCTTCCCATGGGGAAATTCCTGTGCTATCATGCGGGATGTGGTTCAGCCATCGGTTGATGTCCGGAATTAGTTTGTTCCATGCTGTATGGTCATGTTTACAGTATGTTCTAAAGAGCCTCGATAGCTCTCTCATTATTCGTTCAGATGGGTTCGACTGAGGATGGCGCACCGACGAATGGATGGGAATTGCCCCCATTCCGCGTATACCTTCTTCCCACTTCTCACTTGTGAACATTGTTCCATGGTCCGATAATATCCTCTTATATGAACCAGCGATTTGAATAAACCTTTGCACCAATTTTAAGCAATTCCTGGAATTTACCTTGTTGATTGGATACACTTGGACAAATTTCGAAAAAACATCCATGATTACGAAAATATATCTATTACCGTGCTCTGCACGGGGCAGTGGTCCATACACGTCCAGTGCAGCCAAATCATTTCTCTCTGTTGGTATAATGTTCTGCATTGGGCCGTCATACTTCCGATTGGTATGTTTTACCTTCAGACATGTCATACATGAATTTATCACCTGCCTAATTTGTTTCCGCATTCCTTTCCAATAGCATAGGGACTGTAAAACTTGACAGATTTTTTCTGCACCGAAATGTGCCAATGATGTATGCGCAAATTTGATTAATTCTTTAGTGCAAGCCTGAGGTATCCAGATTCTCCATATTTCTGGGTTGTCCTTTGTTTTAATTAGTACAGCTTCCTGTACTACCTTCCACCTATCCTCCTTTTGTTGCAACGTGGCGAATTCCGCCTCTTCTTCCGCCATCTGACCTTGCTTGAATCTTTTGATTTTGCGGATTTCGCCGTCACGTTCTTGTAACCTGATAAGGTCGTTCCAGTCGAATAAGGGTGATTTCGCAATTCCTAAATCGATCGCCATTACGTGGAACTCCCTGGCGTTAGCGTACTTATTGTCCCTGCCTGGTTCGTGTCTGCTTAGAAGATCCGGTAAATGGTTTTGGGTCCCGCGACAATGTTCTATGTCAAAGGAGAACTCCTGTAATGCGAGTACCCATCTATGCAGTCTATCGTTTTGCAAGTGGCATCTACTTAAAAACGTGAGCGCTTGATGATCCGTTCTTATTGTAAAGTGTCTCCCTTTCAAGTAAGGTTTAAATTTTGCTACAGCCCATATGATAGCGTTTGCCTCTTTTTCCGTGGCCGAAAATCGGAGTTCGGGTCCTTTTAACGTTCTACTGGCTATTGCTACTATTTTCTCCTGATTGTCAAATACCTGATATAGCATCGCACCCATGCCAAAATCACTACTGTCTGTTTGTACCACGCACTTCTTTGAAAAGTCCGGATGTGCAATAAAACAACTATTATAAAACATTTCTTTAACTTTCTCGAATGCTTCTTGATATGTTTCATCCCACTTCCATTTTCTGTCCTTCTTTGTTAATTGGTAAAATGGATGCATCGCCTCCGCAAATTGCGGGCAAAATCTGGCGTAATAGTTACAAGTGCCAATGAATCTGCGTACCTGCTTGATTGTCTTCGGTGGTGGTATCTTCTTGATCTCCTCGATGGTTTCCGGCTTCATACTAATTCCATCTGTGTTTATCATGTAACCCAGGAATTCTATTTTCTTAGTAAACCAGCTTGATTTCTTCACGTTCAATACCAAATTGTTTTCTTTCAGTATGTGAAATAACTCTCTTAGATCTTCAAAATGCTGTTCTATTGATCTGGCCTGCAAAACTATGTCGTCCACATATGTTGTAATCCTATTTTGTAGCTTCCCTTGCAATATTTTGTCAACACATTGAATCAATGCAGCTCCGCTATTTCGTAGCCCGAATGGCACCCTGCAAAACACGTAACATATTCCTTCAAATGCAAATCCTGTATACTGCTGATCCTCTTCCGCCACTTGCATTTGCCAATAAGCTTTACTGAAATCGGTACTGGAAAAAACGATGTTCCCTCCGAACCTCTGCAATACTTCCTCCACCGGTAACGGAGCATCCCTATATGGTTTTGTTACCGCATTTAGTCTTCGAGCGTCGAGACATAATCGTATTCCTCCATCTTTCTTTTTGACGATCACGATTGGGTTGGTGTAGGATGTTTGTGCCTTTCTTATAATTCCATCATTCACCATTGCTGCCAATAATTCTGCGACATCTTGCTTCAGCGAAGCTGGTATCGGATAATTGCGCTGTCGAAATGGCGTCGTATCCGTCAGTTGTATTCGAAATGTGAATCCCTTGATTGGGGCGCGATTCTTCTGGAAGACTTCTTTATTTTCCAACAACAACTGCAGTAGTTGCTCTTTGTAACGCGTATTTAATACCTCAATCTTCTCCGTTTGCTGCCTCAGCTGTTCTTCTAATGAATCTTCCACCATTACGCCCGTACATGCTTCGTATTCTTCGTCCATCCCCAGGTCAAATCCTACCGCCTGGCTCCCCAGTTCTACCACCTGCCGTTCTAGATCTATAATTGCTCTGTGATCGACCAGAAAATCCGTCCCTATGATTACCGAATACAATAATTTTTTGACTACCAGGGCCACCATCTCATATACTTGGTTGCCAATCCTGGCTTGAAACATGATTTGTTTTGTGATGGGGCTTGACTTCTTCTGAGTTGCCCCAATCACATACGCCCTATTCATAGGCAAACACATTACTTCTTTTCCTGTTGCTTTTAACTCCTCATACATTTCTTCTGATACTACTGTAGTCGTGCACCCTGTATCCACTAAAGCTTCTTTAATTATACCTTCACATTCTATCGATATCGTGGGACATTTCCTGATTCTGACCGCTGAGTTCTTACATCTCCGCCACGGTTGGGTATCGTAGGTTACCGGCTGCATAGCGTTTATGGAGACCGCGTTTACGTCATCGATTTCCGCGTCCGCAATGGGGCCACCTATCACCGCGGACTCTATTAGTTTAAATAGTGTCCTTGATCACTACTTGTGCTAGGCTGTGCTAATCGGTCGGGTGCATTCCCGCCCCCGCCTCGCGTCTCCGTACGGTTTGAATTAGATCTGTTCCAGTCCGGTCTCTGGTTCCCCGGCTCTGGTCTCCATCCGTCTCCCCCTCTTCCGCGTTGGTTTCTCTGGTAATCGTTGCTCCTATCATTCCCTTGCCCCTGGTTACGTTCCGATCTAACCATATTAACATTCCCTTCATTTCTGTTCTTTGGTACGCCTGCAAATGTCAAGTCGTACCCTCCTAACACATTCTGGAATCTTTCCAGGTCGGTGTGCTGCACACTACGTAAAAGATTCTGCACCGTAACTGGGAACTGTCTTGTCAGTACACATATTATTTCCTGATCGCTCATCGGTGGGGATAGCGTTTTGTATTCCATAATACGCCTTGTTGCGTATTCCCGCAAACTTCCCATTGACTGGTTGTAATGATTATTCATTAAGCTGATTTTAAAATTAATTTGAATTTCCTCATTCCAATACCGCTCAAGGAATCGATCTTTAAATGCCTTTACTGATTCGGGAAACTTATCGAATGTATCGGCCCATATCCTTGCGTTGCCTTCTAACATTAAATATAATAATTGAATTTTACACCTTTCCGAAGTATTGATAACATCTAGATGTCGTTCTGCTGCCTTCATAAATATGCATGGATTTTCTTTCCCGTCTCCTGAAAATTTTAGTGATCTTGGAGGGGTAAATGGTACCGTCCCGCTTGCTGCAATTGGGGATGCCTTGCATTCTTTTATTTGTTCAATCTCTGTTCGTAGTAACACAACCTTCTCTTCACATTCCCGCTTATTCTCCTGCATTTCTTCCTTGACTACCGATTGTATCCTCTCAATTTTCTCGTCCTGCTTAGCGGTTTTAGCATCTAGTTGTTGGAATAACTTATTCTTCAAATCCCCCCCCAGACTACTTACTTGGAATTCTAACTCCTTTTTCTGTTTCCCTAATTCTTCGGCAGTCCATTGCTCATGACTTTCTACCCGCTCCGTGATTTTAGTCATCTCATTCTTCGTTAACTCAATTTGTTCTTCGGCGCGTCCTATTCGCCCCCCTATTGCATCTAATTTTCTATTCTGTTCTTCTGCCAGCTTCCCAATCTGTTCCTCTACTTTCCTATTCAGTTCTTCAGCTAACTTCCTGTTCTGCTCCTCTGTGAATGTTTTCTGCTCCTCAGCTGACTTCCTAATCTGTTCCTTCTGTCCTTCCAATATCCTCCTACTCTGTTCTTCTGCCTTCCTGTCCTGTTGTTCGAACATCTTCATCAACATCTTCATAATGCCTGAGTTATTATCTTCTCCACCCCCCCGATTTGGATTTCCTACTGCCTGGTTCATTGGGGTTGATGTAACTTGTACATCTTTATTGAAGCTGTCCCCTGACGTATCATCCAACCGACTTCCAATACCACTATCCCTACTTTCCGATGACCTGCTGTTATCGATTCCTACATCTATTTCCCCTACTTCATCCGCCTTTTCTTCCCGGTCCAGCACTACATTTTGCGCCTCCATTCTGTTGCTTTGAGCTGTTCGATCGATTCTCACTACACTAAAATACCGCACAAATTTTCCTCTTGCCTCACCTACCAACAATACCACAGTTATCCTATGAATTAACTATACCCGCCACAATACTGTATATTCTTCGCGAATGGTTTAATTCACTCCTGTTTCAATTGCTAATTAATGACGAACAACCCTCATTCACCACCAAAAACACAATAACACTAGGTCAGTAGCCATATAAATCTCCACTCACCTACCAATGCATAAACATACTCTTTACAACACATATATTATTACCATTTACACATATACACTGCTAATAAACTTATTAACACTATTACATAAATGCTTTCAAATTATAGTAAATCCCTTATTAATTGAAATTACTTTTCAACACACTTATTGCTATATTATGTACATAATCATCACTCACATTTACATGTCATATCTTCTCCCTGAATTTTCCTCAATAGTATCATATAAATATTCACAATATACATTCACAATGCTGCTATATGTTTCCCAACCTGGTATCTTTTCTATTAAATTCCCCAAACTTTACCATCACCAATAAATAATGCACTACTGAGTGAACGTTCCCAGCAAAAAAAATTTTGTGCACAATTTGTACAACACTATTAACCACCTTTATACTCTCACAAAAATTATTACTACTTCCCCATTTCTTTAATTTCAATGTTATTAAAAGTTGCCAAGCAATTCAAATATTATTAATATGTCTTACAAAATTTGAAATTCTATTACATTATATTATCTGTAATATGTATATGTGTGGTTTTCATAACCTCAGTAACTACAATATTAACTATATATTGGATGCACACAAATAATTGCCTATGTCAACCCGCAATTAATTACACAACAACATTTTTGTAATTATCAACATTTCATTATGCTTACTTGACTTGTGCATGTTTTTGCTAACACATGTATTGTTATTTTTTTTTGTACTCTATAATAATACACTTTGCACTGCCTGCTTCTCATCTGTACCCTGCATTACTATACATCAATTACATGCACATTATTTTCCAACATTTCACCAACTTTCCTAAGGCCACATTTCTTAACTATACGTTATCCACTTGTTCGGGCGCCAGCTGTGACATACCTGGTGGTGCCGGGTATTTTCACTGCAATACAACACTAAGAGAGGGTGTCTTTTACGTGAATGGGTCCCTGGATAAGTTGGTGCAACGTTGGGGTGGTTAATCATAAATTGAAATACAATTATAAACAAGATTTATTTTAAATCAAATTAGTTATTTACATAATCAGACAACGTTTTTACACTCTGCCTTGGTACCAAGATTAAGAGTGAAATGCATTTCTCATACCTGCGGGGCTCCGATCGAATACCTATGATGCTCGTAGGACCGCTCGCGCCGACAGGATTGTCGACCTCTGCTACTGCTGCGGGCCGTCAGCGCCGGATGGCGTGGCAATCGCCCACGGCCGATGCTCCAGCAATTCTTCCCCGATCAGAATCTTGACACCTCGGCTTCGCACCTTCCTCGAATCACTGTTCGTCAGTGGGTTCAATTGCACAACCCGCGCCTACTTTGTATACTGGTCACAGTTTTGTACCGCGCAATTTCAAGAATGTTTCCACCGCGCCAACTAATAAGAACAACATCAATTATTCTACCAACACTAATCTTTCACTATACTGATACTTCTAATGTTCTATTTACACGTCAATTACTCTGCGGTTCCTAATAGCACGTAAAATACGTCGCAATGTTATATGCGTCCATACACCGGTAGAGAACTCTCGCCGCACGTCCGCACTCGTCGCCGCTCTGCTCACGTCTCCCCGTCACCGTTCTGCCAACGGCTCTCGCCCGCGATTCTCGTAACGAACTTTTTGCACGTGCGCGGTGCCCAGTTCCAACCGAAAATTCACACGCTAGCCTCCCGGCAGCGGAGGCACCGTCGGCGGTGGCAGCGGCAGCTCGCCGGCCCCGGCGCGCCGGGCTCAGCGCGCGCACCGCGCAGTTCAAAATAGCAATTGGTTTCTTACACTAATGATTTAATTAGTGTAATGAAACACATATTCTGGGTTTCAATATATATATATATATATATATATATATATATATATATATATATATATATATATATATATATATATATATATTATATAATGTGTGTGTGTTTGTTACATGGTGCAGGGAAACGGGAAATTTTGAATTAACGCTATTTGCATGAATAAGTTAATAAAACAAATAATTCCTTCACAAAAGTGCATGTATCCAGCATGCCATTTATGTTTTTACAATCAAAATGTCCAAAATGTCTCTTTCCTTTAATGATTAAATTATTTAATGATGACATCGGAAAGATGTGCTCCCATTCGGCGTCCACACTCTAACAGCCTGTTATGAAATCTCTGGAATGCGCCATGTAAACATCTTGGGGAATGGCAATGATTTCTTTTTCAATGTTCTCCTTTAGTTAATGGATTGTTGCAGGACATGTACGGTACACCTTGCATTTAAGATGTACCCACAGGAAGAAGTCGCACACACTAAGTCCAGGGGATCGCGCAGGCCATTCATGTCACGGTTACGTGAAAAAATGCGTCTTCTAAACAATTGAACTGCTGGCATCGATTGTCGAGCAGTGTGTGACGTGGCTTCGACCTGCTGAAACCACATGTTTGCGATGTTAAGATTACGCTCGTACATTTCAACATGTTGAGCGGATGTTATTGTCGCGGCACTACCATCCTCACGTGCAAACAAATGAGGGCCGATAACACCATTACAAGATACCGCAAACCATAGTGAATTTGGCGCTATGGTGAGGTCGCTGTTGAAACTCTCAAGGATGTTCCTGTGCGCAATATCGAAAATTCTGTTTGTTCATGAATCCATTGAGGTGGAAATGGGCTTCGCCTGGTACCCATATGTTACCAAAAAAATTCGGGTCCTCGTTGATTTTAGCCAATATCTGGCTACTGAACTCCATACGTGACTCTGGATCTCTTTCATGTAATTGTTGCACAATCTGCAACTTATAAGGATGGAAGTGTAATTCCTTCAGTGTGGTTTGTAAGATTCATCGCTTAATCCCCATGCATGCTGTCGAACGGAGGGGCGAGGACGTGTCTCGATTGCAGCTCCAACAGCTTCAATGTTCTCTGGTGTTCCGTTCAAAATGTCACCTGGAGGTTGCTTTTTCAAGCCCTATCCTGTTTCTTCACGATTACGCACCCACGTTGTAATCGAATGCGGGTACGGGACACGTCCATGACATCCAAGTTGTAATGCTGTCGAAATATTTTCTGCGCGGCAGTCGAACTATCATCGTTTTTATAAAACGCTCTCAGAGGTACTATGGCTGCAAAGTTTCAACAACTGCCACTTCTAGAATTAATAAAGAATTAAGTACAATTAATGTGTTGAAAAACAGAATGCTCAAACATCATTTTCTCAAAACTGCACCAAAACATTTTCTCAAACATTTTTGTACCGATTGGGCCGAAGTACTCAGTTCAAGCCATAAGATTCATTTCAATAAATACTTTTGTTTCCTTTTTGAAAAATTACCTCCCATGCCTTTAATGTCTTCATTTCCATTGATTTTTATACATTGGTGAGTGAAAGGGTTTCATAAGAATTACAATAACTTTTTGGAAAATTGGAAAGATTTCTGTAAATGAGCTTCAAATTTGTATGCAGAGAAGGCAAATATTAACAGCAACGCTTAAACATGATATACTTAAAAACGGCTCCAATGTTGTCAACGAAATTTACCGTATGAGACGAGGTTTTACTCATCTTTAATATTATTTAAGTAATATTTCGGTTCTACCATTAGGAAACAATAAAATTAAGAAAAACTCCACGTTGGGTAGAAAAAGAAGACAGCTAGCAAAAACATGGGGCAAGACCCAATAGCTAGCCCAGAACAAATTAATACGATGACCAAAGAATACGTCTGCGCCATTCTGTTTTGCCACTATTTAGTAGCTTTTTCCTCATTTGCATAAAACACTATTGTCATGTTACTGTTTGTGAATGTCAAACACAAACACACTAAGATGAGGTTTGAAATATACATAATTTGTTGTAAGAGAAAAGCCTTGAAGGGCGTTTTCCATTTAATGAATTGTCAACCCCTCAGAATCTGATTCTTCCTGGATTTTATTGTTGACTCAACGAGTTGGGTTAAAAAATTTTGTGCATTTTTCAGGAATAAGATCTGTGTTGTTTTCATATTTTCGTTCACTTTCTTTTTCATCTAAATATGTTTGGTAATGTATTTTTTCAGCTTATTGAAAGTTAACCGAATTTGTTACACACCACTGAATTCAGCTATCTTCTTTCGGATGTTTGAAAGGAAAATCTTATTCACTCCCAAACCCATTTCTATGGAACGCGTCAATGCAGGGATACGTTTGTGTATAGAAATCATGTAGTATTTTAAAGGATAAAACTTTACTGAGGTGAATATTATTAGTTTTATCAACGAGTTATGCGAGATAATACCCTCAACGAACCGATGTATTCATGAACACTATCCACAGCAACATAAGCATTAGCACTGTTTCGAATATTGTGTACCTCTGTAATCAAGTGGGTACATGTTTAGCAACATTTTTGGGGTATGTTTTACTATTTTTTTCTATTTGGATAGTTGTTCTAAAGATCTTAAGACCTCTATGCCTCAGAGACACGTCTCAAACGTCAATGACTCTAATTATTTAATCTTGTAACAATTTTGACGAACTATGTTATTGGTCGAGCAATAAGGTGAAGTTTAAGAATCTTACTTCTTTCTTCATTTGCATTTGTTTTAAACATTTGTTTTCTTCATTTGCATGAATCACCTTCAACATCACACAGGATGTTATTTGCATTCTAGCATCTGTCAACAGTTAACCACAACAACTTAACAACAGTTCGGTATCCCTGCTTATTGCAAGTGAATTTACACAGTCTCTCTCCATTTTGGTTCTTTTTACTAACTCTTTAAGCAAACAATATAAAAGTTACGCTCCTTAGCGAATCTCTTGCAACCTACAATGGTTTTACACAGTTTGGTAGAACATGAAAAGCTTTTTCGATTTATTGCCGTAATCAGATTGAAAAATTAATACTTTTTTCAGTGTAAATTTTCAATCACTAAGAATAGTCTGTAAAATATTTTATGTGTTGAGAATGTATTTCCCTCATGTACTACCAAACGGCAAGAATATCTCATTTTTCTTTCAAATATGTCTTAAAATGTGATATTTGACTGTGATGTTCATATTTTTAACTAGATTGTATATATATATATATATATATATATATATATATATATATATATAATGATATGACCAATCAATATCATTTTATAAGTCAATTGACAATAGTTAATTTACTATGTCACCTGTATTAAAATCTAGATATTTGATTGTGGAATTTGTTCACAGGTTGTGGTTCTAGAGCTCTTCAAGGCCCCAGCTGACTTTGCCTTAACCCTCTGTGATGAGCCAATTGTTGGCTAGAGGAATACACATGGGCATCGCACAGATTAACCATCAATATTGAATACTTAGAGATATATTATCATTGCACATTGTTACACTAATAAAATAGGAATTATATTATTGGGAACAAAAACAATGTGTTAAGTTCTTTCTCTATGGCTTAGCACCCTAATGACATTTATTCTCCGTTCAAACTCTTCAAATTAGTGGAAGTACTTCTTTTCCTCAGCCACGGACGCGGTTGCAAACCACCTTTTGCCGAGATTTGTAATTCCCAACTGTTACTCGAGCTACGGCCTGAATTTCGGAACCGGAACTTCCGTCGCAGCAAGCGAAGCCTGTGGCAAGCTGGTTTGAAGCCACGTCCCGTAGCAACCGCGTGCGACCCCTTCTTAGGATTCGACCCCTAGACCCAGTTCAGTCGCCGTCTGAGGCCGAAGCTGAGGCTGCACTGGCTTTGAAAACCGCTAGTTTTCCATGGGTTCGCCCATCTTCATGAGGCAAAAGCCGGATCAGGACCCTAACAAGCGCACCAGGAACCACGCGAATCTTCCCTACCCCTTCCTTGTGCTTTCACGTGTGCTCTGCACTACCACATGCAGAAACACGCGTTGTAAGTCCGTGTTACGCCAGTGCTTCGCTGATGGGAGAATTCTCAATGGGGAAAAGGCCCGAAAGCCGGCATGTTGGTCGGCGCCGGATCTCTGCTTTTACAACAGATGGAACGTGGTGCTCTTAGATGAACGAAACAGTTTTGTATCCTTTCATTGCACTCTCTCAATTTGCGGAATATACTAATGTAGAAGTAGCTTCATAGGTCAAATTTTTACAATTAGAGTTCCATAATTTGATATACACTATTGCATTTGTGAATACATGTGCTTCAAATAATTTGTTTTTACGTTTCTAAAAAAGTATTTTTTTTTGTATAAGTTGAAAAATGCGCATTTCTTAGAAGTTTAAACGACAATTTATCATAAAGGTCTACACAATTTTCTATTAATATCAGCATATAGAAACATCTAACCTTCTATAATATTGTTATTGAAATTTTTTCTAAGATCAGAAGTGTATAAATTGAAGATTGTTAAAAAAATATATTGTTATGTTATTTCATAAAACACAATTTCTTCAATACAAACAATAAAGGAAATTATAATTCGCTATCTGTTTATTGCTGCTTGCAGTAAATGTTTTACAACATTTATTAAATTTTACAACAATTTACACGAGACCAAATGTTTTACATTTCCTTTCGCGTAAATTTGTTTTTAGAAAATTGTTCATGCATCAAAAAGTTTAATTTTAGGTACAATATTTGTTTTAGTATATTATTATTAAATATCATAACCTCAACATGTTTGCATATAGCTTTCAGTCAAGTAATTCGAATTCTTTAGAGAGAACCGTACTGTGTATGAGTCAACACACGAAGAATAAATACGCGTTTGTTCTTCTTGCCTTATTACACAGTGCACGTCGAATCATCGGTCTACAAAAGTCCGCTGTCAAAAATTACTTTTACTATTACTTTTCTATTATTTTTTACGGTACCGATAATTCTAATGTTCGTAGATTTGAGCCGTTCTGCCACATTTGTGAGGTAAAAAAGTTGTCTCAAGTTGTGTTGTGCCCCTTTCTTAGAAATGGCTCAATTATTTTCATAAAGACATATTCTGGCAGGGACTATTTACTTATATCTCTGATCTTTCTTACCGAGATATAGAATTGCATCACATAAATATTTCGAGTCAACTTTAGCCAATAGCCAGAATTTAATGCCTCATTTATCCGATTTATTTGCCATGTATTGGGTATATGTGCAGTGAGCTTTTGTCGAAAACAGTCGCTCGTCTACAGTTACAGTTTCTCCAAGAGTGTGTGAAGCCCGACAATTCTCTAGAAATTTGTACCAAACAACAGAAAACAACACAAATTTATCTGGTTCAAATCTAGTTGATCGTGTGGTTCTTAATGAAAATGAGAATTCTTTGCTCGTATATTACTCGCAGCTCATTGTGATACTAATTCACTGGTGTTTTTACAATTGATAAATAATACTAGACCGATATCAGACTTAAAAATATTACGGTAAGAATTACGCAAATAATCAGGGTATAAAATATAATTTTTATTTCATAAAATAATATTTTCTGTAAAACAGTTATAACGCGCATAAAATTAATTCCCTGTGATTAGCCTCTTCCTTTTTCGTATCACACTCTTCATCGACCGAAAAGACTACCTCACTGTGAGACGTGGAGATAAACCTATTTCTTCCAGACCCAACATTCTCAACACCCGAGACCTAATGTTCGTCTCCCGATTCGTCTGTCTCTAATTCTTGCAGCGTCATCAGAATTTCTTCAGTGCGGGTGCCCGGAAGCCTGCAAGTACTCCCAACGCTCTGCACGACAAACAACGAAATGCACCGTGGAGATACACCCTCCAATGCTTGACATGCCCTTTCTTCCTTCCTCGGAAGCGATCTCGCCAACACGTGAGGGCGAGTGACAGTAAAGCTCCCAGTCAGAGAATGTACTGAATGACAATAAGATACATATCGTTCGCGAAAGGACGGTAAGTCACGATTAGGTAAGTTTATTCTTCAGTGAGTGTTGAAAATTCGATTAGCAATTGCCTCGTATGTCCAAGGAAATAAAACGCCTCTACGCAGAGCGGTCGGACGGACCGGTGAGTAGGGCAATAAAACCAAACGGAGCTATGGGAATATTTTTCAAAAATTTGCTAAAATGTATTATACGAAATAAGTGAATGTCACAAAGTATAGATGTCCACCTTCAGATACTTTCAAAGTATTATGCATTTGAAGTTGAAAAACGGTCAGAATGACCGTTCCTTCAAGGGTCACGGGTTATCTTTCTATGCTCTTACCTACAAAATGAGGCATTTTACTCGTTTCATTCCAAACTTAGCGTTCGAGAAAAAATATTTCACACCACATTTGCATTTCTGCAAGTGAAGAGCTTAATCATAATAGTAATATTAATTTTTGAGCGACAATAGATTTTGGAAAGATTTGTAGTGATATTATTTTTTCACTTAACATAAGATATGAAAAACCAAAGTATTGGAGAGAATGTGAGTTCGTCTTCGCAAAGGCGTTGCTCTGTTACCGATTGAGGTCCCGAGATCAGCTTCTGTCTTTAGCGAAGCAACAACACCAGCTATCGACGTAGTTTGAAGGCGCTACCGCTCGCAGATGCAATGCAGATGCAGATGCAGCAAAGTTCGAAAACAAAATATGCGCCATTGAGTGATTGATTAGTGCTTCCGCGAGCGTCAACTACTTGGGTAGTTAGTTTCGTAAGACTAGTACATGTTTTGTCGCGGTAGCTGGTGGGGCTCTGTGTTCCTAGGGCCATCCGGAGCCGACTTCCCTGTGGGCCTGCAGGATTTCTCCAACAACGTATCTCCCACCAGCGGGACGCCGCGCCAGCCGGAACGAGCTCGAAGCCCCCACTTCTCTCCCGCTACATGAGGTAGTGCGGTGAATGCGAGTGTAAGTGAGAAGATGAGGATAGGACGAGGAAGATATCTTTTTTAACTTACTCCTCCACATTTGGCTAGTGTTGATCGCAGACTCCATAGAAAATTACCGATCAGAGGAGCCGGCCGCAGCATTTGTCCTCCAGCAATATTCGCCAAATATTCAATTGTTTTCCAGAGTAATAAATCTGAATGTACGAACGTCACACAATATTGATAGTCTACCTCTTTGTTTTTAACCTCTTTGTCTTTGAGAAGAACACGATCGTTAAAAAGTTGCCGTAATTGATTCGAAACAGAAGAGGAAATAACTTGCCCCGACCTTCGCTGTCGCTGGCGCGGGCTGCTGTCGGTTGCGAGCACTTGGTCCTGCGCGATGAAGGCGGCGGCGCTGATGGTGATGGTGACGGTGATGGTGGCGGCGGCGGTGATCAACGCCCAGCCAGGTGCGTGGCAAGGCGGCGTGCTGTGGCTTTGGCGGATCACGTGATCGCAGCTGCCCACACATTTTATGACACGACTTGCTCTGGTGCACAAAAAACATTGTGTGCTGAAAGACATGACATATTTCTTTGTGTAAGTCGACGCGCTGAATAAGGATCTGAACTCAGAATTACGTCACCACCATCCAGTTTTTTAAATTGCGAAAATAGATAGAAAATTTAACAATTTGCGTGCTTTTTTGCGATTTAAAATATTCCATGGCTTTCGATTTAGATTCAGCGAGTCGATATACATAGGGAAACATGAGTCATATCTTTGGGTCTGACAATACACAAAAACCAAGAAAAAACGCTGTCACTGTGGTTTCATGCAATTTAAAAGTACTTAAGGATGATGGCGCAATTCTCGCTTTGCATTCCTATTCAGCGCGTCGACATACATTGAGAAACATGTGTGAAGGATTCGTGACACATACCTTTTTTACTTTGTGTGCCTGTGTTATTTTTCAATTACAGACTTCTGCATGTTTCTATCGCGATAGTTTCATGCCCTTGTAAAAGTGCACTGGCTGGGAACTAGAGCTCTCTCACAAAAATGTAACCTATCCATCAGTTTCAAAATTTCTGAAAATTCTTCTCATTACGTTTGAACTTAAGCTTGTATATGGGCAACACTTTCCGAATCTCGTTTTACATCCACGATGCACGGAATTTGTTTTTTTTTAATTTTTCGACGCCGCGCACACCGCACAGAAGAAAATTTGTAATGCTGCGCGAAAAAACAGCGAATTTTCGGCAGAACAACTCTTGTTGCCGGGACCTAATAAAGAAAGAGTGGATAAATCCAGCTGATAAATTTAGAAAAACGTTTACCTCACCATGGCATGGCAAAAAGAAATTCCCCCGAAAATTCGCCGTTTTCCGGCGCACGATGTCATAACTTTCTCTCCTCACAAAGTACTTCAGTAGGACGATTGTATTGTTTCTAGTACCTGGGTCAAAAATATAAATAATGTTTCGGGAAGAAAATATGTTAGTAGTTAATTTATTAATATTTCTTCGCTTGTTTGCAAATTTTCGAAGGATGAGATTACTCCTCTTCTACCACACTCATGAAGTATGAAGTATCTCTCTAGTAGAAATTAATAATTAAATCATGATACTGTAGAGTGTATCTGTTATGTTCCTACAATATCGGAATTCTAAGTTGAAGTTTCTAAATCCTAGAACAAAAATTATTTCCGCCGGTCTAGATGGCCTAAATCGGTAAGGCAGTAGAGCCGTAGCGCTCTTGGATTGCAGTTTCGAGTCCCGCCTCGTGCATGTTTGTATTTTTGTTCGTCTTTTCACCCCTACCACCACCATATCATGCATTCACAGTCACCATACCTTCATATGCAATAAAGGTCACTGTCGCCAAGCACCTAGAAGTTAATGTGACCTTAAATTACAAAAGAAAAATCATTTCCAATTTTTATGGGATGATACCATCACTTCAAAGGGATTCTGAATCTCTTATTTAAGGAAAGTAGAACTTGTCACATTATATTGTGTGAATCTGGTCATACTATACCAGGGAATCATTACGTCAATATGGAGATTATGTCAATGAATCGACGTTAGATAGATGTGGTTGAGTATGTTCGAAATACTTGTTTCATATTATTTTTATTTTAAGTATATTGTATCATAGTAAAATATAGCAGAAATGGTCAGTATCTTGATTAACAAATTGCAATAGTGAAGAGAAAGATTTGTATTTCTTACGTCCATTCTACTCTGGTTCCTTTTGTTTTATAATAAATTGTATATTTAAATTTACGAATGTACTTAATTTATTGTTTACCTTTTTCATAGGATCATTCTCATTCATACAATACTAGATAAAAATAACTTTGTCCACTAATTTTAATATAGTATTTTTTAAATTGTTTATGATAAATAATGAACATTTACAAAAGTCTCAAATAAAGTTCTTCTAAAGAAAGTAATTATGCTCACTACTTTGCCAAGTCATGGATCTGTCTTTATAACGCATTATTAATTACTAAGTCAACTAGTTTGTTACCCAATCACATACTTTCTCGCAATGTTTCTAAACGTTCCGCAGTATTATATTGTTTTGAATATTACACTGAACAAGTGATTTGATGTTATATTGAACAACTGTTTTACAACTAGAGCAAGACAGTTGTAACCTCGCTTAAAATTTAAAAATGACATATAGATACTTCCAGTTTATTTAGAACCTTAATAGGTTGTATATGTGAGTAAAATTGTTTCAAATGATTTTCAATCAAATTTCTAAAATTCTTAATAGTTATCTGCGGCAATAGAGTATTATGACATATAATTACCCCCGAATAGAGACTCTTGCCTCCCAAACATTGAGTCCGAACACGATATTTAACCACTTCGGCTACCCAGGCAATACACAGGATTTTCACATCTATAATAGACATAACCGCTGAAAGATCATTAGTTTGATGGTCCATACGTTTTATAAATCCCCTAAGAGGTGTAAAAAATTGTATACAAGTTGAAAATTCGAAAATCACCTTAACATATTCACAAATTCACACATTTCCAGTTTATGTTGATTAACAGTATTTGCGATTAGAATTGTTTCAAAAGGCTTTCAATATTTTTTTCTGGAATTATCAATTATTTCTCGCGGCATCACAGAATTGTCAGAAATAAAAGTTCCCGACCGAGATTCGAATTAGCGAACCCGCCCTCCGAAGCGCTCAGGCGCTCTTCATTTCCTAATTCCCAAACTCCCCAACTGCCTACCTCGGCTATCCACTTACGAAGTGCAACGAATATTTTTTACAATAGTAATAAGTATATGGTGATTTCAGTCCTAGCATTATGGAGCAGAATATTTAGGAAAATGTGAAAAATGTTTTCTTTTCGGGCTACGAAAGGAATCAGGCGAGAAGACGATGACACCTATCGGAAAAGATAGAGAAATATAGAAAGTATATAAAACTAAGGCGGCAAAATCTGTGCCAATTTATAGCACCACTCGTTTTTTATTTAAAATTTTATTTGAAAATGTTTTTCAATTTTTAAAAATGCGCAATAAACGAACATTGGACATCGGCGTATTTCTGGTCGTTCCTTCTTTCAAATGTTGAGAAAAGAGCGAAGAGTGCGAGCATGTTGCCTCGTGTGCGCAGGTCACGGCGCGGCCTCCGCCCCCGAGAGAGGTCCGGCGCAGCGAGGGCGCGCGGCCGCGGCACCGCCCACGCACACCGCCCCGGCGCCGGCCGCGCGCTTGATGCCCCATTTCGTCCTCCCCGTCTTTGGGCTAGTGACATCGATAATCCAAATGCTCATTTCCCAGAAAAACCTGGCGCCCCTGCTCATCGGCTTCTATGATGACAAGTGAGTACGCCCTGCCTGTCTACCTCACTAGGCCTAGCATCACTCTCTCCATTGTGAACAATCATTACTTCGCACAAAGAGAATCTATCCTGGCAGATCTCGCCTCCATCCCACACGCCAGATAATGAGAGAACAAGTGACTACCTCCCTTTCAGAGGGCTTAGCATTGGGTACATTCATTATTTGCACGAACAAATTCTCTACACGTAGTCTGGAGCAACGATCTATTGCATCCTTAGGTCGTCTAATTTCGAGACCACCTTCAGACTCAATAGTGTTATGATGGTGCATTGACTGTTAAAAAAGATCGCAGAATTGCGGCCCGAACCTTCTCTTCATTGCTCTGTGTTAATCATTTGTGCCAGAAAAGGTTTTGTCACACTTACTAGGAAAATATAATAGTAGTTCCTTTCGCACTCTCTCAGAATTCCCATCTCCCTCCATGAGGTCCGCTATATTTCTCTTTTTTTTTCTCTCCTCCAACCTCAATCTTCTTCTTTTGTGAACCCAATAATGCGAGTAAGAATGTGTTATTACAACTTCACTAGTCCTATACGTAAAATATATTTTAATAGAATTCTCATGATATACTAATATTTTAAAAGGAATAATTACCGTAAATTGTTTTGTATGCGTAAAACAAATCTGTCTAAAATTAAAGATTAATACGATTTTATTTCACAATAATTAACTTTCCCAGGCAACTGTTATATTAATTGTAAAACATTTTTTAAGATACATTACGGGTGATATTTTTTGAACAAATTTCATTGAATTTAAGTGTTTAATCAAACATTATTTAACTTATTCAAGATAAGCAACCATCACTTTCGCAATTGAGGTATTCACCCTTCCTATTTGATATTCACTTAAACTATTTATTCATTTAACCAACGATATTCGCTTAATCAATGATATTTAAATTCACTTACACGACATTAACTTCAATACTTCCTCCAAGCCAAAACCTCCACAATCTCTGTTCGAAATTATAAGAACAGCATACGTTTTAAAAAATCTTGCGTATGACTCTGTTGCAGTCATGTGTTTGTCAGAGTAATATAACAAAGGTTTAAACTAATAAAGTCGGAGAGAAGTAACGAAAATGGTTTTATTTCATAGGCTGTGGGGACGGCAGCCTGTAACAAAGAACTCTCCAAGCAGTGAGCTAGATGCCCCCATGCTCTTGAAATTTGAACGGCCCATTGACAAGCCCCATGACACATGGATTGACCTCCGTGAATGGGGCTCGGGGGCTGTTTTTGTCAATGGCTTCAATTTGGGGCAATATTCGTATCTTGGACCCGACAACGCTCTTCTCTGGCCTGCATCGCTGCAACGCGGAGGGCGAAATGTAGTAGGTTTTTATTAGATTCTAGAACTTTAAAACAAACACACACACGTTATATAATATATATATATATATATATATATATATATATATATATATATATATATATATATATATTATATACATGGTGCAGGGAAACGGGAAATTTTGAATTAACGCTATTTGCATGAATAAATTAATAAAACAAATAATTCCTTTACAAAAGTGCATGTATCCAGCATGCCATTTATGTTTTTACAATCAAAATGTCCAAAATGTCTCTTTCCTTTAATGATTAAATTATTTAATGATGACATCGGAAAGATGTGCTCCCATTCGGCGTCCACACTCTAACAGCCTGTTATGAAATCTCTGGGATGCGCCATGTAAAAATCTTGGGGAATGGCAATGATTTCTTTTTCAATGTTCTCCTTTAGTTCATGGATTGTTGCAGGACGTGTACGGTACACCTTGCCTTTAAGATGTACCCACAGGAAGAAGTCGCACACACTAAGTCCAGGGGATCGCGCAGGCCATTCATGTCACGGTTACGTGAAAAAATGCGTCTTCTAAACAATTGAACTGCTGGCATCGATTGTCGAGCAGTGTGTGACGTGGCTTCGACCTGCTGAAACCACATGTTTGCGATGTTAAGATTACGCTCGTACATTTCAACATGTTGAGCGGATGTTATTGTCGCTGCACTGCCATCCTCACGTGCAAACAAATGTGGGCCGATAACACCATTACAAGATACCGCAAACCATAGTGAATTTGGCGCTATGGTGAGGTCGGTGTTGAAACTCTCAAGGATATTCCTGTACGCAATAACGAAAATTCTGTTTGTTCATGAATCCATTGAGGTGGAAATGGGCTTCGTCTGGTATCCATATGTTACCAAAAAAATTCGGGTCCTCGTTGATATTAGCCAATATCTGGCTACTGAACTCCATACGTGACTCTGGATCTCTTTCATGTAATTGTTGCACAATCTGCAACTTATAAGGATGGAAGTGTAATTCCTTCAGTGTGGTTTGTAAGATTCATCGCTTAATCCCCATGCATGCTGTCGAACGGAGGGGCGAG
This sequence comes from Gryllus longicercus, assembly GCA_038098605.1. Taxonomy (NCBI): domain Eukaryota; kingdom Metazoa; phylum Arthropoda; class Insecta; order Orthoptera; family Gryllidae; genus Gryllus; species Gryllus longicercus. The sequence goes on from JAZDUA010000641.1 coordinate 462,219, forward strand.
GACGTGTCTCGATTGCAGCTCCAACAGCTTCAATGTTCTCTGGTGTTCCGTTCAAAATGTCACCTGGAGGTTGCTTTTTCAAGCCCTATCCTGTTTCTTCACGATTACGCACCCACGTTGTAATCGAATGCGGGTACGGGACACGTCCATGACATCCAAGTTGTAATGCTGTCGAAATATTTTCTGCGCGGCAGTCGAACTATCATCGTTTTTATAAAACGCTCTCAGAGGTACTACGGCTGCAAAGTTTCAACAACTGCCACTTCTAGAATTAATAAAGAATTAAGTACAATTAATGTGTTGAAAAACAGAATGCTCAGACATCATTTTCTCAACACTGCACCAAAACATTTTCTCAAACATTTTTGTACCGATTGGGCTGAAGTACTCAGTTCAAGCCATAAGATTCATTTCAATAAATACTTTTGTTTCCTTTTTGAAAAATTACCTCCCATGCCTTTAATGTCTTCATTTCCATTGATTTTTATACATTGGTGAGTGAAAGGGTTTCATAAGAATTACAATAACTTTTTGGAAAATTGGAAAGATTTCTGTAAATGAGCCTCAAATTTGTATGCAGAGAAGGCAAATATTAACAGCAACGCTTAAACATGATATTCTTAAAAACGGCTCCAATGTTGTCAACGAAATTTACCGTATTGGACGAGGTTTTACTCATCTTTAATATTATTTAAGTAATATTTCGGTTCTACCGTTAGGAAACAATAAAATTAAGAAAAACTCCACGTTGGGTAGAAAAAGAAGACAGCTAGCAAAAACATGGGGCAAGACTAAACAGCTAGCCCAGAACAAATAAATACGATGACCAAAGAATACGTCTGCGCCATTCTGTTTTGCCACTATTTAGTAGCTTTTTCCTCATTTGCATAAAACACTATTGTCATGTTACTGTTTGTGAATGTCAAACACAAACACACTAAGATGAGGTTTGAAATATACATAATTTGTTGTAAGAGAAAAGCCTTGAAGGGCGTTTTCCATTTAATGAATTGTCAACCCCTCAGAATCTGATTCTTCCTGGATTTTATTGTTGACTCAACGAGTTGGGTTAAAAAATTTTGTGCATTTTTCAGGAATAAGATCTGTGTTGTTTTCATATTTTCGTTCACTTTCTTTTTCATCTAAATATGTTTGGTAATGTATTTTTTCAGCTTATTGAAAGTTCACCGAATTTGTTACACACCACTGAATTCAGCTATCTTCTTTCGGATGTTTGAAAGGAAAATCTTATTCACTCCCAAACCCATCTATAGAACGCGTCAATGCCAGGATACGTTTGTGTATAGAAATCATGTAGTATTTTAAAGGATAAAACTTTACTGAGGTGAATATTATTAGTTTTATCAACGAGTAATGCGAGATAATACCCTCAACGAACCGATGTATTCATGAACACTATCCACAGCAACATAAGAATTAGCACTGTTTCGAATATTGTGTACCTCTGTAATCAAGTGGGTACATGTTTAGCAACATTTTTGGGGTATGTTTTACTATTTTTTTCTATTTGGATAGTTGTTCTAAAGATCTTAAGACCTCTATGCCTCAGAGACACGTCTCAAACGTCAATGACTCTAATTATTTAATCTTGTAACAATTTTGACGAACTATGTTATTGGTCGAGCAATAAGGTGAAGTTTAAGAATCTTACTTCTTTCTTCATTTGCATTTGTTTTAAACATTTGTTTTCTTCATTTGCATGAATCACCTTCAACATCACACAGGATGTTATTTGCATTCTAGCATCTGTCAACAGTGAACCACAACAACTTAACAACAGTTCGGTATCCCTGCTTATTGCAAGTGAATTTACACAGTCTCTCTCCATTTTGGTTCTTTTTACTAACTCTTTAAGCAAACAATATAAAAGTTACGCTCCTTATCGAATCTCTTGCAACCTACAATGGTTTTACACAGTTTGGTAGAACATGAAAAGCTTTTTCGGTTTATTGCCGTAATCAGATTGAAAAATTAATACTTTTTTCAGTGTAAATTTTCAATCATGAAGAATAGTCTGTAAAATATTTTGTGTTGAGAATGTATTTCCCTCATGTACTACCAAACGGCAAGAATATCTCATTTTTCTTTCAAATATGTCTTAAAATGTGATATTTGACTGTGATGTTCATATTTTTAACTAGATTATATATATATATATATATATATATATATATATATATATATATATATATATATAATGATATGACCAATCAATATCATTTTATAAGTCAATTGACAATAGTTAATTTACTATGTCACCTGTATTAAAATCTAGATATTTGATTGTGGAATTTGTTCACAGGTTGTGGTTCTAGAGCTCTTCAAGGCCCCAGCTGACTTTGCCTTAACCCTCTGTGATGAGCCAATTGTTGGCTAGAGGAATACTCATGGGCATCGCACAGATTAACCATCAATATTGAATACTTAGAGATATATTATCATTGCACATTGTTACACTAATAAAATAGGAATTATATTATTGGGAACAAAAACAATGTGTTAAGTTCTTTCTCTATGGTTTAGCACCCTAATGACATTTATTCTCCGTTCAAACTCTTCAAATTAGTGGAAGTACTTCTTTTCCTCAGCCACGGACGCGGTTGCAAACCACCTTTTGCCGAGATTTGTAATTCCCAACTGTTACTCGAGCTACGGCCTGAATTTCGGAACCGGAACTTCCGTCGCAGCAAGCGAAGCCTGTGGCAAGCTGGTTTGAAGCCACGTCCCGTTGCAACCGCGTGCGACCCCTTCTTAGGATTCGACCCCTAGACCCAGTTCAGTCGCCGTCTGAGGCCGAAGCTGAGGCTGCACTGGCTTTGAAAACCGCTAGTTTTCCATGGGTTCGCCCATCTTCATGAGGCAAAAGCCGGATCAGGACCCTAACAAGCGCACAGGAACAACGCGAATCTTCCCTACCTCTCCCTTGAGCTTTCACGTGTGCTCTACACTACCACATGCCGAAACACGCGTTGGAAGCGCTGAGCGAGACGCCTTGCGCCTGTGCTTCGCTGATGGGAGAATTCTCAATGGGCAAAAGGCCCGAAAGCCGGCATGTTGGTCGGCGCCGGATCTCTGCTTTTACAACAGATGGAACGTGGTGCTCTTAGATGAACGAAACAGTTTTGTATCCTTTCATTGCACTCTCTCAATTTGCGGAATATACTAATGTAGAAGTAGCTTCATAGGTCAAATTTTTACAATTAGAGTTCCATAATTTGATATACACTATTGCATTTGTGAATACATGTGCTTCAAATAATTTGTTTTTACGTTTCTAAAAAACTATTTTTTTTGTATAAGTTGAAAAATGCGCATTTCTTAGAAGTTTAAACGACAATTTATCATAAATGTCTACACAATTTTCTATTAATATCAGCATATAGAAACATCTAACCTTCTATAATATTGTTATTGAAATTTTTTCTAAGATCAGAAGTGTATAAATTGAAGATTGTTAAAAAAATATATTGTTATGTTATTTCATAAAACACAATTTCTTCAATACAAACAATAAAGGAAATTATAATTCGCTATTGTTTATTGCTGCTTGCAGTAAATGTTTTACAACATTTATTAAATTTTACAACAGTTTACACGAGACCAAATGTTTTACATTTCCTTTCGCGTAAATTTGTTTTTAGAAAATTGTTCATGCCTCAAAAAGTTTAATTTTAGGTACAATATTTGTTTTAGTATATTATTATTAAATATCATAACCTCAACATGTTTGCATATAGCTTTCAGTCAAGTAATTCGAATTCTTTAGAGAGAACCGTGCTGTGTATGAGTCAACACACGAAGAATAAATACGCGTTTGTTCTTCTTGCCTTATTACACAGTGCACGTCGAATCATCGGTCTTCAAAAGTCCGCTGTCAAAAATTAGTTTTACTATTACTTTTCTATTATTTTTTACAGTACCGATAATTCTAATGTTCGTAGATTTGAGCCGTTCTGCCACATTTGTGAGGTAAAAAAGTTGTCTCAAGTTGTGTTGCGCCCCTTTCTTAGAAATGGCTCAATTATTTTCATAAAGACATATTCTGGCAGGGACTATTTACTTATATCTCTGATCTTTCTTACCGAGATATAGAATTGCATCACATAAATATTTCGAGTCAACTTTAGCCAATAGCCAGAATTTAATGCCTCATTTATCCGACTTATTTGCCATGTATTGGGTATATGTGCAGTGAGCTTTTGTCGAAAACAGTCGCTCGTCTACAGTTACAGTTTCTCCAAGACTGTGTGAAGCCCGACAATTCTCTAGAAATTTGTACCAAACAACAGAAAACAACACAAATTTATCTGGTTCAAATCTAGTTGATCGTGTGGTTCTTAATGAAAATGAGAATTCTTTGCTCGTATATTACTCGCAGCTCATTGTGATACTAATTCACTAGTGTTTTTACAATTGATAAATAATACTAGACCGATATCAGACTTAAAAATATTACGGTAAGAATTACGCAAATAATCAGGGTATAAAATATAATTTTTATTTCATAAAATAATATTTTCTGTAAAACAGTTATAACGCGCATAAAATTAATTCCCTGTGATTCGCCTCTTCCTTTTTCGTATCACACTCTTCATCGACCGAAAAGACTACCTCGCTGTGAGACGTGGAGATAAACCTATTTCTTCCAGACCCAACATTCTGAACACCCGAGACCTAATGTTCGTCTCCCGATTCGTCTGTCTCTAATTCTTGCAGCGTCATCAGAATTTCTTCAGTGCGGGTGCCCGGAAGCCTGCAAGTACTCCCAACGCTCTGCACGACAAACAACGAAATGCACCGTGGAGATACACCCCTCCAATGCTTGACATGCCCTTTCTTCCTTCCTCGGAAGCGATTTCGCCAACACGTGAGGGCGAGTGACAGTAAAGCTCCCAGTCAGAGAATGTACTGAATGACAATAAGATACATATCGTTCGCGAAAGGACGGTAAGTCACGATTAGGTAAGTTTATTCTTCAGTGAGTGTTGAAAATTCGATTAGCAATCGCCTCGTATGTCCAAGGAAATAAAACGCCTCTACGCAGAGCGGTCGGAAGGACCGGTGAGTAGGGCAATAAAACCAAACGGAACTATGGGAATATTTTTCAAAAATTTGCTAAAATGTATTATACGAAATAAGTGAATGTCACAAAGTATAGATGTCCACCTTCAGATACTTTCAAAGTATTATGCATTTGAAGTTGAAAAACGGTCAGAATGACCGTTCCTTCAAGGGTCACGGGTTATCTTTCTATGCTCTTACCTACAAAATGAGGCATTTTACTCGTTTCATTCCAAACTTAGCGTTCGAGAAAAAATATTTCACACCACATTTGCATTTCTGCAAGTGAAGAGCTTAATCATAATAGTAATATTAATTTTTGAGCGACAATAGATTTTGGAAAGGTTTGTAGTGATATTATTTTTTCACTTAACATAAGACATGAAAAAGCAAAGTATTGGAGAGAATGCGAGTTCGTCTTCGCAAAGGCGTTGCGCTGTTACCGATTGAGGTCCCGAGATCAGCATCTGTTTTTAGCGAAGCAACAACACCAGCTATCGACGTAGTTTGAAGACCCTAACGCTCGCAGATGCAATGCAGATGCAGCAAAGTTCGAAAACAAAAGATGCGCCATTGAGTGATTGATGAGTGATTCCGCGCGCGTCAACTACTTTGATCGTTAGTTCCGTAAGAGTAGTACATGTTTTGTCGCGGTAGCTGGTGGGGCTCTCTGTTCCTGGGGCCATCCGGCGCCGACTTCCCTGTGGGGTTGCAGGATTTCTCCAACAACGTATCTCCCATCAGCCGGGACTAGCTCGAAGCTCCCACTTCTCTCCCGGTACATGAGGTAGTGCGGTGAATTCGAGTGTAAGTGAGAAGTGAGGATAGGACGAGGAAGATCGCTTTTTTAACTTACTGCTCCACATTTGGCTAGTGTTGATCGCAGACCCCGTAGAAAATTACCGATCAGAAGAGCCGGCCGCAGCATTTGTCCTCCAGCAATATTCGCCAGATATTCAAATGTTTTCCAGAGTAATAAATCTGAATGTACGAACGTTGCACAATATTGATAATCTTGCGGTAAAACCTCTTTGTCTTTAAGAAGTACACGATCATTAAAAAGTTGCCGTAATTGATTCGCAACAGAAGAGGAAATAACTTGCACCGACCTTCGCTGTCGCTGGCGCGGGTTGCAGTCGGTTGCGAGCACTTGGTCCTGCGCGATGAAGGCGGCGGCGCTGATGGTGATGGTGATGGTGTTGGTGGCGGCGGCGGTGATCAACGCCCAGCCAGGTGCGTGGCAAGGCGGCGTGCTGTGGCTTTGGCGGGTCACGTGATCGCAGCAGCCCACACATTTTATGACACGACTTGCTCTGGTGCACGAAAAACATTGTGTGCTGGAAGACATGACATATTTCTTTGTGTAAGTCGACGCGCTGAATAAGGATCTGGAGTCAGAATGACGTCACCACCGTCCAGTTTTTTAAATTGCGAAATTAGATAGTGAAATTTACAATTTGCGTGCTTTTTTGCGATTTAATATAATTCCATGGCTTTCGATTTAGATTCAGCGAGTCGATATACATAGGGAAACATGAGTCATATCTTTGGGTCTGACAATACACAAAAACAAAAACAAAAACAAAAAACGATGACACTGTGGTTTCTCGCAATTTAAAAGCACTTAAGGATGGTGGCGCAATTCTCGCTTTGCATTCCTATTCAGCGCGTCGACATACATAGAGAAACATGTGTGAAGCATTCGTGACTCACACCTTCTTTACTTTGGGTGCCTGTATTATTTTTCAATGACAGACTTCTGCATGTTTCTATCGCGATAGTGTCATACCCTTTTAAAAGTGCACTGGCTGGGAACTAGAGCTCTCACACAAAAATGTAACCTATCCATCAGTTTCAAAATTTCTGAAAATTCTTCTCATTACGTTTGAACTTAAGCTTGTATATGGGCAACACTTTCCGAGTCTCTTTTTACATCCACGATGCACGGAATTTTTTTTTTTTAATTTCTCGACACCCCTCACACCGTACAGAAGAAAATTTGTAATGCTGCGCGAAAAAACAGCGAATTTTCGGCAGAACAACTCTTGTTGCCGGGACTTAAAAAAGAAATAGTGGATAAATCCAGCTGATAAATTTAGAAAAGCGTTTACCTCACCATGGCGTGGCAAAAAGAGTTTCTCCCGAAAATTCGCCGTTTTCCGGCGCACGATGTCATAACTTTCTCTCCTCACAAAGTACTTCAGTAGGACGATTGTATTGTTTCTAGTACCTGGGTCAAAAATATAAATAATGTTTCGGAAAGAAAATATGTTAGTAGTTAATTTATTAATATTTCTTCGCTTGTTTGCAAATTTTTGAAGGATGAGATTACTCCTCTTCTACCACACTCATGAAGTATGAAGTATCTCTCTAGTAGAAATTAATAATTAAATAATGATACTGTAGAGAGTATCTGTTATGTTCCTACAATATCGGATATCTAAGTTGAAGTTTCTAAATCCTAGAACAAAAACTATTTCCGCCGGTCTGGATGGCCTAAATCGGTAAGGCAGTAGAGCCGTAGCGCTCTTGGATTGCAGTTTCGAGTCCCGCCTCGTGCATGTTTGTATTTTTGTTTGTCTTTTCACCCCTACCACCACCATATCATGCATTCACTGTCACCATACCTTCATATGCAATAAAGGTCACTGTCGCCAATCACCTAGAAGTTGATGTGACCTCCAATTACAAATAAAAAATCATTTCCAATTTTTATGGGATGATTCCCTAACTTCAAAGGGATTCTGAATCTCTTATTTAAGGAAAGTAGAACATGTCACATTATATTGTGTGAATCTGGTCATACTATACCAGGGAATCATTACGTCAATGTGGAGATTATGTCAATGAATCGACGTTAGTTAGACGTGGTTGAGTAAGATCGAAATACTTGTTTCATATTATTTTTATTTTAAGTATATTGTATCATAGTAAAATATAGCAGAAACGGCCAGTATCATGATTAACAAATTGCAATAGCGAAGAAAAAGATTTGTATTTTTTACGTCCAATCTACTCTTGTTCCATTTGTTTTATAATAAATTGTATATTTATATTTACGAATGTACTTTATTTATCTTTTACCTCTTTTTCATAAGATCATTCTCATTCATACAATACTAGGTAAAAATAACTTTGTCCACAAATTTTAATATAGTATTTTTTAAATTGTTTCTGATAAGTAATGAACATTTACAAAAGTCTCAAATAAAGTTCTTCTAAAGAAAGTAATTATGCTCACTACTTTGCCAAGTCTTGGATCTGTCTTTATAACGCATTATTAATTACTAAGTCAACTAGTTTGCCACCCAATCACATACTTTCTCACAATGTTTCTAAACGTTCCGCAGTATTATATTGTTTTGAATATTATACTGAACAACTGATTTGACGTTATATTGAACAACTGTTTTCCAACTAGAGAAAGTCATTGTAACCTTGCTTAAAATTTAAAAATGACATACAGATATTTCCAGTTTATTTAGAAACTTAATAGGTTGTATATGTGAGTAAAATTGTTTCAAATGTTTTTCAATCAAATTTCTAAAATTGTTAATAGTTTTCTGCGGCAATAGAGTATTATGACATATAATTACCCCCGAGTAGAGACTCTTGCCTCCCAAATATTGAGTCCGAACACGACATTTAACCACTTCGGCTACCCAGGCAATACACAGAATGTGCACTTCTATAATAGACATAACCGCTGAAAGATCATTAGTTTGATGGTCCATACGTTTTATAAATCCCCTAAAAGGTGTAAAAAATTGTATACAAGTTGAAAATTCGAAAATCACCTTAACATATTCACCAATTCACACATTTCCAGTTTATGTTGATTAACAGTATTTGCGATTAGAATTAATTCAAAAGGTTTTCAATACTTTTTTCTGGAATTACCAATTATTTTTCGCGGCACCACAGAATTGTCAGAAATAAAAGTTCCCGGCCGAGATTCGAATTAGCGAATCCGTCCTCCGAGGCGCTCGGGCCTTTCCCTTCATTTCCTAATTCCCAACTCCCCAACCGCCTTCCTCGGCTCTCCACTTACGACGTGCAACGAATATTTTTACAATAGTAGTAAGTATATGGTGATTCCAGTTCTAGCATTAGGGAGCAGAATATTTAGGAAAATGTGAAAAATGTTTGCTTTTCGGGCTACGAGAGTAATCAGGTGAGAAGACAATGACACCTATCGAAAAAGATAGAGAAATATAGAAAGAATATAAAACTAAGGCGGCAAAATCTGTGCCAATCTATAGCACCACTCGTTTTTTATTTAAAATTTTATTTGAAAATGTTTTTCCATTTTTAAAAATGCGCAATAAACGAACATTGGACATCGCCGTATTTCTGGTCGTTCCTTCTTTCAAATGTTGAGAAAATAGCGAAGAGTGCGAGCATGATGCCTCGTGTGCGCAGGTCACGGCGCGGCCTCCGCCCCCGAGAGAGGTCCGGCGCAGCGAGGGCGCGCGGCCGCGGCACCGCCCACGCACACCGCCCCCGCGCCAACCGCGCGCTTGATGCCCCATTTCGTCCTCCCCGTCTTTGGGCTAGTGACATCGATAATCCAAATGCTCATTTCCCAGAAAAACCTGGCGCCCCAGCTCTTCGGCTTCTATGATGAAAAGTGAGTACGCCCTGCCTGTCTACCTCACAAGGCCTAGCATCACTCTCTCCATTGTGAACAATCATTACTTCGCACAAAGAGAATCTATCCTGGCAGATCTCGCCTCCATCCCACAGGCCAGATAATGAGAGAACAAGTGACTACCTCCCTTTCAGAGGGCCTAGCATTTGGTACATTCATTATTCGCACGAAAAAATTCTCTACACGTAGTCTGGAGCAACGATCTATTGCATCCTTAGGTCGTCTAATTTCGAGACCACCTTCAGACTCAATAGTGTTATGATGGTGCATTGACTGTTAAAAAAAGATCGCAGAATTGCGGCCAGAACGTTCTCTTCATTGCTCTGTGTTAATCATTTGTGCCAGAAAAGGTTTTGTTACACTTACTAGGAAAATATAATAGTAGTTCCTTTCGCACTCTCTCAGAATTCCCATCTCCCTCCATGAGGTCCGCTATATTTCTCTTTTTTTTCTCTCCTCCAACCTCAATCTTCTCCTTTTGTGAACCCAATAATGCGAGTAAGAATGTGTTATTACAACTTCACTAGTCCTATACGTAAAATATATTTTAATAGAATTCTCATCATATACTAATATTTTAAAAGGAATAATTACCGTAAATTGTTTTGTATGCGTAAAACAAATCTGTCTAAAATTAAAGATTAATACGATTTTATTTCACAATAATTAACTTTCCCAGGCAACTGTTATATTAATTGTAAAACATTTTTTAAGATACATTACGGGTGATATTTTTTGAACAAACTTCATTGAATTTAAGTGTTTAATCAAACATTATTTAACTTATTCAAGATAAGCAACCATCACTTTCGCAATTGAGGTATTCACCCTTCCTATTTGATATTCACTTAATCTATTTATTCATTTAACCAACGATATTCGCTTAATCAATGATATTTAAATTCACTTACACGACATTCACTTCAGTACTTCCTCCAAGCCAAAACCTCCACAATCTCTGTTCGAAATTATAAGAACAGCATACGTTTTAAAAAATCATGCGTATGACTCTGTTGCAGTCATGTGTTTGTCAGAGTAATATAACAAAGGTTTAAACTAATAAAGTCGGAGAGAAATAACGAAAATGGTTTTATTTCATAAGCTGTGGGGACGGCAGCCTGTAACAAAGAACTCTCCAAGCAGTGAGCTAGATGCCCCCATGCTCTTGAAATTTGAACGGCCCATTGACGAGCCCCATGACACATGGATTGACCTCCGTGAATGGGGCACGGGGACTGTTTTTGTCAATGGCTTCAATTTGGGGCAATATTCGTATCTTGGACCCGACAACGCTCTTCTCTGGCCTGCATCGCTGCAACGCGGAGGGCGAAATGTAGTAGGTTTTTATTAGATTCTAGAACTTTAAAACAAACACACACACGTTATATAATATATATATATATATATATATATATATATATATATATATATATATATATATATATACATGGTGCAGGGATACGGGACATTTTGAACTATCGCTATTTGCATGAATAAATTAATTAAACAAATAATTCACTAACAAAAGTGCATGTATCCAGCATGCCATTTATCTTTTACAATCAAAATGTCCAAAATGTCTCTTTCCTTTAATGATTAAATTATTTAATGATGACATCGGAAAGATGTGCTCCCATTCGGTGTCTACACTCTAACAGCCTGTTATGAAATCTCTGGGATGCGCCATGTAAAAATCTTGGGGAATGGCAATGATTTCTTTTTCAATGTTCTCCTTCAGTTCATGAATTGCTGCAGGACGTGTACGGTACACGTTGCCTTTAAGATGTACCCACAGGAAGAAGTCGCACACACTAAGTCCAGGGGATTGCGGAGGCCATTCATGTCACGGTTTCGTGAAAAAATGCGTCTTCTGAACAATTGAACTGCTGGCATCGAATGTCGAGCAGTGTGTGACGTGGTTTCGACCTGCTGAAACCACATGTTTGCGATGTTAAGATTACGCTCGTACATTTCAACATGTTGAGCGGATGTTATTGTCGCGGCACTACCATCCTCACGTGCAAACAAATGAGGGCCGATAACACCATTACAAGATACCGCAAACCATAGTGAATTTGGCGCTATGGTGAGGTCGGTGTTGAAACTCTCAAGGATGTTCCTGTACGCAATAACGAAAATTCTGTTTGTTCATGAATCCATTGAGGTGGAAATGGGCTTCGTCTGGTATCCATATGTTACCAAAAAAATTCGGGTCCTCGTTGATTTTAGCCAATATCTGGCTACTGAACTCCATACGTGACTCTGGATCTCTTTCATGTAATTGTTGCACGATCTGCAACTTATAAGGATGGAAGTGTAATTCTTTCAGTGTGGTTTGTAAGATTCATCGCTTAATCCCCATGCATGCTGTCGAACGGATGGGCGAGGACTTGTCTCAATTGCAGCTCCAACAGCTTCAATGTTCTCTGGTGTTCCGTTCAAAATGTCACCTGGAGGTTGCTTTTTCAAGCCCTATCCTGTTTCTTCACGATTACGCACCCACGTTGTAATCGAATGCGGGTACGGGACAAGTCCATGACATCCAAGTTGTAATGCTGTCGAAATATTTTCTGCGCGGCAGTCGAACTATCATCGTTTTTATAAAACGCTCTCAGAGGTACTACGGCTGCAAAGTTTCAACAACTGCCACTTCTAGAATTAATAAAGAATTAAGTACAATTAATGTGTTGAAAAACAGAATGCTCAAACATCATTTTCTCAAAACTGCACCAAAACATTTTCTCAAACATTTTTGTACCGATTGGGCTGAAGTACTCAGTTCAAGCCATAAGATTCATTTCAATAAATACTTTTGTTTCCTTTTTGAAAAATTACCTCCCATGCCTTTAATGTCTTCATTTCCATTGATTTTTATACATTGGTGAGTGAAAGGGTTTCATAAGAATTACAATAACTTTTTGGAAAATTGGAAAGATTTCTGTAAATGAGCCTCAAATTTGTATATAGAGAAGGCAAATATTAACAGCAACGCTTAAACATGATATTCTTAAAAACGGCTCCAATGTTGTCAACGAAATTTACCGTATTGGACGAGGTTTTACTCATCTTTAATATTATTTAAGTAATATTTCGGTTCTACCGTTAGGAAACAATAAAATTAAGAAAAACTCCACGTTGGGTAGAAAAAGAAGACAGCTAGCAAAAACATGGGGCAAGACCCCATAGCTAGCCCAGAACAAATAAATACGATGACCAAAGAATGCGTCTGCGCCATTCTGTTTTCCCACTATTTAGTAGCTTTTTCCTCATTTGCATAAAACACTATTGTCATGTTACTGTTTGTGAATGTCAAACACAAACACACTAAGATGAGGTTTGAAATATACATAATTTGTTGTAAGAGAAAAGCCTTGAAGGGCGTTTTCCATTTAATGAATTGTCAACCCCTCAGAATCTGATTCTTCCTGGATTTTATTGTTGACTCAACGAGTTGGGTTAAAAAATTTTGTGCATTTTTCAGGAATAAGATCTGTGTTGTTTTCATATTTTCGTTCACTTTCTTTTTCATCTAAATATGTTTGGTAATGTATTTTTTCAGCTTATTGAAAGTTAACCGAATTTGTTACACACCACTGAATTCAGCTATCTTCTTTCGGATGTTTGAAAGGAAAATCTTATTCACTCCCAAACCCATTTCTATAGAACGCGTCAATGCCAGGATACGTTTGTGTATAGAAATCACGTAGTATTTTAAAAGATAAAACTTTACTGAGGTGAATATTACTAGTTTTATCAACGAGTTATGCGAGATAATACTCTCAACGAACCGATGTATTCATGAACACAATCCACAGCAACATAAGCATTAGCACTGTTTCGAATATTGTGTACCTCTGTAATCAAGTGGGTACATGTTTAGCAACATTTTTGGGGTATGTTTTACTATTTTTTTCTATTTGGATAGTTGTTCTAAAGATCTTAAGACCTCTATGCCTCAGAGACACGTCTCAAACGTCAATGACTCTAATTATTTAATCTTGTAACTATTTTGACGAACTATGTTTTTGGTCGAGCAATAAGTTGAGGTTTAAGAATCTTACTACTTTCTTCATTTGCATTTGTTTTTAAACATTTGTTTTCTTCATTTGCATGAATCACCTTCAACATCACACAGGATGTTATTTGCATTCTAACATCTGTCAACAGTTAACCACAACAACTTAACAACAGTTCGGTATCCCTGCTTATTGCAAGTGAATTTAAACACTCACTCTCCATTTTGGTTCTTTTTACTAACTCTTTAAGCAAACAATATTAAAGTTACGCTCCTTATCGAATCTCTTGCAACCTACAATGGTTTTACACAGTTTGGTAGAACATGAAATGCTTTTTCGGTTTATTGCCGTAATCAGATTGAAAAATTAATACTTTTTTCAGTGTAAATTTTCAATCACTAAGAATAGTCTGTAAAATATTTTGTGTTGAGAATGTATTTCCCTCATGTACTACCAAACGGCAAGAATATCTCATTTTTCTTTCAAATATGTCTTAAAATGTGATATTTGACTGTGATGTTCATATTTTTAACTGGATTGTGTATATATATATATATATATATATATATATATATATATATATATATATATATATATATATATATATATAATGATATGAGCAATCAATATCATTTTATAAGTCAATTGACAATAGTTAATTTACTACCATATGTCACATGTATTAAAATCAAGATATTTGATTGTGGAATTTGTTCACAGGTTGTGGTTCTAGAGCTCTTCAATGCCCCAGCTGACTTTGCCTTAACCCTCTGTGATGAGCCAATTGTTGGCTAGCGGAATACACATGGGCATCGCACAGATTAACCATCAATATTGAATACTTAGAGATATATTATCATTGCACATTGTTACACTAATAAAATAGGAATTATATTATTGGGAACAAAAACAATGTGTTAAGTTCTTTCTCTATGGTTTAGCACCCTAATGACATTTATTCTCCGTTCAAACTCCTCAAATAAGTGGAAGTACTTCTTTTCCTCAGCCACGGACGCGGTTGCAAACCACCTTTTGCCGAGATTTGTAATTCCCAACTGGAACTCGAGAACTGAGCTACGGCCTGAATTTCGGAACCGGAACTTCCGTCGAAGCAAGCGAAGTGTGTGCTTTGAAAATGTTTGCTTTTCGGGCTACGAGAGTAATCAGGCGAGAAGACAATGACACCTATCGGAAAAGATAGAGAAATATAGAAAGAATATAAAACTAAGGCGGCAAAATCTGTGCCAATCTATAGCACCACTCGTTTTTTATTTAAAATTTTATTTGAAAATGTTTTTCCATTTTTAAAAATGCGCAATAAACGAACATTGGACATCACCGTATTTCTGGTCGTTCCTTCTTACAAATGTTGAGAAAATAGCGAAGAGTGCGAGCATGTTGCCTCGTGTGCGCAGGTCACGGCGCGGCCTTCGCCGCCGAGGGAGGTCCGGCGCAGCGAGAGCGCGCGGCCGTGGCACCGCCCGCGCAGACCGCGCCCGCGCCGGCCGCGCGCTTCCTGCCCATTTACATGCT